>JBAJNP010008174.1:2526-20818 GCA_036877545.1 Yasuhikotakia modesta | reverse complement strand
ACACACACACACACACACACAGTCAATATGTCATTGGATGTTACTTGAGCAGGGTGGATATGATGAGGTCTTGACAGGCATCAGTTATCATACCTTACCCATGTGACAGCCATCTCATCCTATCCTGAGGTGTGTGTGTGTGTGTACTACACTTCTACACACAGTTAGTTTTGTTCTGACAAGCTGTCACAGAATGGTACCTCTCTCTAGTCCTACGCAAGTCTCAGTGGTCCAAACTCAGGCTTACATAATTATCTGTTAAACTTCACAGGTTTGTTTAAACATTTTCAGTGTGCAACACAATGTCTACCGAACTTTCTTTATTTTGTTTCTGTCTGTTTGACTTTCTTATACAATTTGTTACAATTACACCAGTCAAGTCTCATGACGATACAATCAACCAAACTTTTAACTAGTTCATGACATTCAATTCGCTGTATGACCTTAATTTCTCTGCAGCAGGCAGTTTAGCACACGTGCTCTTTTGTTTTGCCACCGTAAGCAGAAACCTCTCAGAATAACCGCGTCACATCGCCTCAGTCCGGCTGTCAAATGTTATGTTTAAATGGTATGATTTGTTGTTTAGTTATTTTAAATTCTGCATGCCAGCTTTAATGTCTCAACATGTCAGTCGCAAGTATTGCATCACTGAGGGGACACCAGACAAGCTAATGGACTCAACATCCGACCCGTGTGGTTCTACTTCATTCATAAAGTCAAATGTTCTGACCAGATGTCAGATGCGCCTTTTGATCTCATTAGTAAATCCTATTTACTGCGGCCGCATGTCACATCTCTGTCGTGTTATGAAATGATTATGTTAGCCATGTCAGTTAGCTTGTTAACGCTAGTGCTTTCATTTTCAGTGGACAAATGTTCTGTTGTGGTATAATGTTACTACCAAAATGATTAATTTTGGATGCAATATGATAGCTTATTTTTACACTTCAAACATATGATGTCAGCTGGTATGTTAGGATGTTATATGATGTCAGCTGGTAAGCTAGGATGTTATAGATGGTTGCCAGGGTGTTGCTATGCAGTTGCTCAATTGCTGCAGTTGCTTTAAGTATTCTCCAACAAACAAACTACATTATCAAGGCTATATCTGGTTATATTTTCTACTGTTAGGTGTTTAGTCTCCTGTCTTCATTTTTTAAATTTGACATTTTTCATTATATGAAATTAATGCTCAATCTTCTAATTTAATTATAAAGTCAGTAAACGGTTGGTTGTCTCTCTCTCTCTCTCTCTCTCTCTCTCTTTCTCTCTCTGTCTGTCTCTCTACTCAGGTCCAGGAGTGGTTGTGTCTGAACTGTCAAATGCAGAGGGCATTGGGGATGGACATGGAGACGCCACGGTCCAAGAGTCAGCAGCAGATTCACTCACCATCCCAGCCCAGCAAACCGCCGCCTGCAGCCCAGCCCACGGCACCCCCCCAACCTCAACCCCAACCTCAACCGCAGTCCCATCCTCCCACAGAGGCTAAGAAGCATACTGTCCCTCAAGCAGCACCTCAAAGCAAACCTCCTGCCCCGGGTGCTGTCCCTCTTCCAGGCATGGCCAAAGCTCCGTCCCAGCCCGACCTTTCCCGCTCGGGCCCCGGAGCCCAGCCCCAGGCCCCCAGACATGACCAAACCCGCAGCGCTGGAAGTTCACCATCTCGCCAACCTCCTCCACCAGAGCAACCCTTTGGGAAGCTCTTTGGTTTTGGCGCTTCACTCTTGAACCAGGCCAGCAGTCTGATGTCCGTGGATCCTGTGCAAAGTACAACTCCAGTCCAACAACCTTCGTCCCCCAAGCCTCCTCAGAAACAGCCAGGATCTTCTGGGCCAGGCCCAGCAGTGGCCGCTAAACCTGCATCCCAACCGGGTCCACCACGACAAGATGTTGCCCCCAAGCCCAAAGTGTTGTGTCCGCTGTGTAAAACTGAGCTAAACATTGGGGAGCCGGCCAAGCCTCCAAACTACAACCTCTGCACCCAGTGCCACACCCAAGTCTGCAACCTGTGCGGCTTCAACCCCACACCTCACCTGACTGAGGTAAGAAAGGTGCATTTTCAATCCAAGTTGTTTTGAAGTTTTAAAATGCATACAGAATGTTTTATTCGCAGCTCTCAAGCTTTGAGCAGCCCTTCAGTAACTTTGCTGGCGCTTAAAGCCTTACTTTTTCCAAGAAATGTTCTTTGACAAGCCTTCGTTTGAGTTTTCTGTGGAACAAACAACGTTCACATTATTTCGAGTCACATCACCGTGACGTTTCCTATTTCCCGTTGGAGCTGCTGGCCAACCAATCAGAATTAACCTCAGGCTAAAAAAGTAAATCAGACGGAGATATGAGGACGACTGTTAAATATTCAAAGATGACGATGGGAGCTCGAAATTCATCTGGGAATTGCGTCTGTTTGGTGACACTGTAATCTCACAATTTATAAAAGTGGTGCAGTTTAGTTCCAAACAGCTGTTTATGGTTTTAACTGCTATGTTTCATACGACAGATCTGTTGTGGCCCAGGGCTTGATCATAAAATGATATGGATAATTTTATAGTTCCCTGTAGTTAAGAATCATTCATCACATAATATGATATTGTACGTATCACATTGATACGGTATTGTGCTGCTTAAAGAAGAAGTTTATCTGCGCTGTTGTATACTGTGACTGATTGTATTACAGTTTAGACCTAGATATGGACTGAACCGCATCTAAATATAACTCGTATGCTGGCTTTCCACTGAAATTAATTTTTAATGAATTATGCAGCCCTCTCCATACAATAATAGCTCATAGCGACCAGGTGACGGTTTGTCAAGCTTCAACACAGATGAAATGGCACCATAAATATGTTTAAAAGTATTTAATTCAAGAGTTTAGATTTTAAGGTTGTCTTAAGAAATGTCTTTTCTCCCCTTTAAAAGATCAAATTGTATTTTGTTGAACGGTTGTTGAATGGTTTGAATTTTCATTCAAACATGTTGCTAATATGGAACAAATTGGCTGTTTTCTCAATTTCTGTTAATTGAAACTCCTGAGACATCTGGTTGTGTTTTTCAGGGAAAAGTATATTTTTGTGCCAGATTCGTTAAGCTTAAAGGTCAGTAAATGTTTCTAAGAACCGCTAAAAGGAGTCGACTTTAGAGAAATGTTTTCATTGATTTTCACGTAGTCTTTGACTCGGAACCAATATTTTGCATTTATGTTCCAGGAAAAATGCTGGTCACGATATGCAATATTCATATTTTAGTAATGATGTAAAGCTAATGTTTTAGTAGTTAGTAGTGTGATGTAATCATTTTAGAGTGTCAGTTTGTTTTCCTTACAGTTTGTTCTTGAGCTAAAACTTCTGTTCAGGTTTACTGCCATAAAAATGTAAATCCCTCTGATGCTGATTGTTGTACAGATTGTTTAGAATAATTACAGCAGCTCTGAAACTGAAAGCAGATGTTTGGGTGCGTGTCTTAAAGGCTAATTGACGCTTGTATTTAGATATATGTCGCAGCGAGACCTTTATCCATCTATCCCAGTTTTCCAAGCTTCCTTTGAGTCCGTGGGTATTAGCCTTTCCCTAAAACTCTTTCACATTTGTATCGCACATCCCGCTGTCTTTGAAGTCGTCCGTTCACAAGCTTTATGAAATCAAATGGCTCGCCGCCCTTCAGGTCGGACGACTGCAAGCATTCAGACGCTTTCATTTTCTTCTGATAAAGTAACGATCCCCATGCAAATTATTCTCATTGATCGCTTTTAGGCAACTTAATTTAGAGGCCGCGGAACTGACCCCATCCTGATAGCTGCACTGGAAAGTTCCCTTGAGATGGGAAGAAGATTTTGGTGAGTTTTAGAGACATGCAAAACAGGCCTGATTGAATGATGAGGGTAATAACAAGCTTTCAGGGAAGTGTTTCATTGTTTTATGAGTTCACTCAGTCTTCACACAGGCACAGATGTCAAGCTTGGAGGATTAAGCAACAAGTGAATGTCAGTATCTGAGCTGTAGCTTTTAGAGGCCATTATTGGTCAATGCAGCTGTTTGTCTGATGTATGTTGCATGTGATGTACCATCACATTTTTTGATTAGTTTGTTCCCTGGTGTTGTGATTTGTTTTGTTTAGAGATTTTGAGTTTTTCGTTGTGTTTTGGTGCTGTGACTATAATGTTGTTTTCAGAATGTTACCTGACTTTCACTTGCATTGCTAATGCTAGTGTTTTGACCAGCCCAGCTTGTCAAGGCTAGGTGACTAGTTTTTAGCTTTCTAAACCACCCCAACGCTTTTTTAAGACCACTGTCATAATATACACTACATGCTTTATAATACCATCTTTTAGCTTTTTTTTTTACTTATTTTAATGCTTGTTTTTTTTTTTATTCAAGTTTTCTTAAGGCCCCCTTGGGCGTTTGTTGAAGCCCTCTGGTGGTCTCCATGGTTGAAAATACTGCCCTAGACTATTCTTAGCCGTAGACGGTATAATTATGCCCTCAGAAATCTTGTTTTGCCCAAAATGTAAGGCGGCGTTGCATCCTGTGTGAATAATACAGTTCAGGACTGAGAAATATCTATAAACATTGCGTAGTCTAATTAAAAAAGAACTATTTCACCCAATAATTATGTATGCGATGTGTTTTTTATGCTTATTAGATGCTGAACGCACACGATTAAGTCTCTAGAGGCGGCGAAACGAAACCTTCGTCATGTTTGCCACGTACTTATTTAAATCAACCAAAGGAAATTAGATCCGAAAAATATCAGAAGAGCATTTTCCAGATAACAAACACTGTTAAAGTGACGCACAACTGTAAGTACTGCCAGTATTTCTGAAATACAAAGTTTATTAAAAATGGAAAATGACTTATTTTTGAGATAACTGGTCATGACTTGTTAAATTAAACAGTTTATTTTATTGTTGCATATGGTTCTGCATTCCTAAAAAGGTTTACAGTATCTAACGGTATGTACTTTTTTTTTAAACAAAATGCTGCAGTTGTTAATTAAGTTGTTGAATAATTTTTTCTATGTGATTTGATTAGAATTGGTTTGAAAGAATAGATTTAGTATGAAGTCTCTCACAGACGCTTCATGACGGCTGAATCTTGTAATTTTTCAGCATGAAACGATTGGCTGATTTTGTTTGCGCTCCGGTGCATTTGAGCTCGGATTGAGTTTGGAACTTCACAGGCGTCTTTTTAGCAAAACAGTTGCATGGGGAGAAGATGGGGTGTATTTTTAAATCAGACCTAGATATTCATAATGCATAATTTATCAACACTCCGAAGACTTAACTGCTCCATATTAATTCAGCAGAGATGCCGTTTTAAGATGCGTTGCTGTGCGCATGCAGCCGTGTTTGGAGTGTCACAATGGGAATGCAGCCGTTCCTTGTTCCCTGGATTGTGGATTTCCACTGC
This sequence comes from Yasuhikotakia modesta, assembly GCA_036877545.1. Lineage (NCBI taxonomy): Eukaryota > Metazoa > Chordata > Actinopteri > Cypriniformes > Botiidae > Yasuhikotakia > Yasuhikotakia modesta. The sequence goes on along the minus strand of JBAJNP010008174.1, from coordinate 15,416 downwards.
AGTTTGTAAACAAGATCTCTTGTGAAGGTCTATTTCTTTACGGCGTTGTGAGGCGTGCACTATTCTTTCACAAATACAGGCTTGATCTGAAACACAGTTTGGCGGTGAATATGTCAGGATGAGATTGCTTAGCCGTTCTCCCAGTGGCTTGATAGCCTTTTGTCATTATTGTGTTTCATCTGTAGCCGAATGTTTGTGTAAGAGAGAAATTGTTTCTCACTGACAGTTGGTTTTGATGTTTCGCTTCACTTGGCTTCATTCGAAACCCTTTCTTCGATTATGACGCAGTCATTCGTTTCTGCGAATTCCAGTCTCTACCACAGTTTAAAAAAAAAAAACATTGACGCCAAATGACATTCTCACGTGTCTTGTAGCCAATGGCCACATGCTGGTTTAAAAATGCTAAAGTGTACGTTTTGAGGTCATGTTGTCTTGTGTTTTAGAAACAGTCCGATTCACTTAAATGATTAAATCGTGAATTTTCATTTTTAGTTATTTAAAAACATTTGAAGGTCTGCGGGTCCTTTTGGATGGTGTCTGCGGGTACGTCCACCTCCCGGCAGCGTGAGATCACTGCATTATTTGGAGAAACCTGCTCTAAGATGTATGAGCCAATCTGAGCCGTGAAGTGGGTGATTTTAGCAGCTCATAAATTCTTGCGACACTAATCTGAACTGCTGCATGTAGATATATGTGCAGTCTAGCAACACTGAAGGTTTTACAGACACATTAGGGCACATCAGTGGTGTGCGAAGCATTAACCCTTTAATGGTGTGTGTGTGCGCGTGTATGTGTGTGGTGTGTGAGGGAGTCAGCAAATCCTTCTTTTTCCCCACTTGTAAATGTGTCTCAGGTGTCTTTTTAGGTGTCATAGATATTAAAGAGGGACTATAATTCTGCTTCCTGTTTTTAGAGTTGTAATGCTAACATGAATCCAGGAAGCCCCTGACATGCTAATGGTTGTGATTCATCAGTTTTTACTCCTGAGAGGAGGGTGGATGTCTCTGAGAAGGATTTTAAGGATGTTACTTCTTATTGCATTTATTTGTTTTCTTGTTTCTCTGCAATAGAAGAATTGCTTTAAGTGTTTTAACATTAGCTGCCTTCATACATTAGCCTCCTGTTTGAGCATATGTGGGGTTTATGTTTTACCCCCAAAATCAAGTTTTTGAATTTTTTTTTTTGAAGAATTTCAAAAAAGGCATATTTTTGCCACCATTGTTTTTAGAAAATTAAGCTAACATATTTTTTCACTGTATTGCAGTAACAAAATACATTAATCTAAAACATACTGTACAGTTTCCCAAGCTCTTTGAAATGTAACTTTTATAATGGCTCTGTACTTGGTCAAATATATCTGACTGCAGCCATACATACTCCAGTCCTCTGGCTGTGTGTATGTGCGCCTGTCAAAATGTGAGTGAACCGCTGAGTTAAAAAGGTATGAACTATCAATAATTCAGGAAGGGAGAGCACATTATAAATAGTGTATGATATGAGAGTCAGAGAGAAAGTTTGAATCGTGTGTGTGTGTGTGTGTGTTTGCTTGTTTCGCCTATGTCAGGGATTCTCAATTAAGGCACATTGCTGTTGTCACAAAAGCAGATGTTGCCTTTTTTAGGCATGTCACAATAGTGGAATATATATATATATATATTTATACATTTGCACCAATAAGAATCAAGGTGACATTTTGTGCAGAAGATAATGAGCTGTGTCCAGAAAACAAGTGCATTTGATATAATAAATGTGTTTCTCGTTTGAGTCCAGCACAAGCAGTCAGTCATGCAGTAAAATAGATTTGTATGTGTGCAGATCTGTGCAGAAATGAGTTTGATGTCTTGAGGGTCTTACTGGAAGACTATAATAAACAACAAATAAAGGCATGTGACTTCAGTCTTGTTGCATTAGAAACGTGGTTGTTAGCGATGGAGTATTAGTATTAATTCATTAAGTGCTTTTGTCTTAACCTACATGTGTGTGTGTGTGTGTGTGTGTGTGTGTGTGTGTNCATATATATATATATACATACATACGTGTGTGTGTGTATATATATATACACACACACACGTATGTATGTATGTAGGTTAAGACAAAAGCACTTAATGAATTAATAATATCTTAAGAACACTACTTAATAAACAGTACTTGCCTGTTCATAAATGCCCCCATGAAGCTAGGGCAATTTTGCTAATACAGTTTCTAAGGTGTTCAGGGTGCATTTCAGCATGTTGCTATGTGTTTGCCAGGGACTTGCTAGATGGTTGCTTATTACCCCCACATTTCTATTTTTAGTGTCGGGTTTAAATGAGTTTGGTGCAAAAATAGCACTTCCTGTTTCTTAGAAAAATAATAGAACCAAAGAACTCTAGGAAAGTCAACCTACAAATGACTTACAGTTGTTTTTGTGCATTAAATCTTCTGCGCTGCTTCACGGTGTTGATGAAAAGCGCTCCCATAAAGAGATTAGCAGAAGCGAAGTTCTCTCCAAACGCGGCTCTCGCTGCCACTGACAGACAGCTGGTCATGTGATGAGAATATTAATGAGTCTGGTTCAATTTAATCCTAATCTAAAGCCACTGGAGTCGTTCGATTGAGTGGCGGAATCCCTGTCGTTTAAACCTGCAGTGCTGTGACATCACAAAATACCCTGTCAATCTCCCTCATAATCAGACGGATTCACACCAATTCGCACCTTGGCAAAGCATCACCCTCCAGAACTGTGAATCTCATGATGTGCTCGGATATTTTGAGCACCACGTTCCAAATAGATGTCTCTTGCTTTACTCTCATTTTGCAGTTTCATTGCTAGGACACAAAATGGCAGGTGTTTTCCCACATTCAGTTCTGCTGATAACTTCAGCGTGTCGGAAGATGAACGCTATCCAGACACTAACAGCTGATGATGATGCTGATAAAACAGAACTCTTTTTAAAGTGCTCAGTGCTTTTAAAACAGGATCATTTACTAAGCAATTAATTGGACATTTTGTGTGACGTTTGTAGAGTTTGAAGGAGCCATTTTATGGAAAACCTGGTCGCACAAAGGTTTACTTTTTAGTTGTTTTTTGTTGCAAAAAACCTTGAATCATATTTTATGTGGACTTCAGATCTTTTATATGGAATTATAAATTGACCACTAGCCATAATATTTCCCCTTGCTGTATCAGAAGGCTCTTTGTGAACATGTTTTCAACTCTGGAGGCTAAATTTGCCCCTTTTATAGTGCATGTGGGAAGCGTGGCGGTCCAAGCGTGCTGTTTCTGGCCCGATTGGGTCAGGACGATCCTCTTGATCATTGACAAACCCGCAGTCTGTGGTTCTGGACTCCAGCTAAAACACTGATACTATGTGTCTTACTGCACGACTGATTCTTCTGTTATATATTTATATAAGAGAGATGAAAAGTTTCTAGTCTGTATTGAGCAGAATAGTTTCTGGATGTTAAATGGGACATTAATGAAATAGTTTAGCCTAAAATTAATATTTACAATTGACATTTTTTGAAAAAAAAAATCTTTGAGAAACAGTGGGGGATGATTGTTATTTAATAATGGTAATATTATTAGCTATTGCTTCTCTCTCTCTCTCTCCCCCTCCCATCTCTGCTCTCTCTGCTGTCTCTCTCTCCCATCTCTGCTCTCTCTCCCTCTCTCTCTCCCCCTCCCATCTCTGCTCTCTCTGCTCTCTCTCTCTCCCATCTCTGCTCTCTCTCCCTTTCTCTCTCTCCCTAGCATCTATATATGTGTATATATTGGGTGTTTATATGTGTTCATTGGTCTGTGTCTGTTAATTGCCCCTCAGGTCAGAGATTCGAGAGACAGACACACACATAAAGGCACTTTAACACCGTCACAGAAATATCACTGCGAGGTTTGATACCGTTTCTTTACTCTGCTGTAAGCAAAGTGTTACTTTATTGTGTTTGACTTTTAGCACATGCAGTTTGTAGCCGCTAATTTGTTGCCTTTGGTCGCTTTGTCAAAGCTGCCCAACGGCACGATGCAGCAGGCATGAGACTGACTGCATGGGCATGTTCGAGTGCGGCAGCCATACCGGTTTGCGACAGGCACATGCCATGCCACTCGCATTTGGCACGGTTCAGATGCGATTCAGGAGGGCAACACAGACCAGATGGCCCATGTTACTGTATAAGCCAGGAAGAATAGCCTTCAGTACAATACCAGACCCACTTCATACATGAAACAGAAATATTCACACAACTGCACACGCTCAGTACAGTGACAAATGCATTGCAACCGTTTGAACCAGAAGCCATTTGTGTCGCATTTATTGTGATTTTCTTTCTTTTTTTAAAAGGAACCGCATAAAAGCATGCAGCAGGATTGAATCCGCCCCATAGGGCCCGAAAACTAGATAAGTGACCTCAGGGAGTCCAGCTGGATTAGCCGAGCAGAACACAGGAGAACAGAATTCAATAGAGCGATTGTGTTACCGCTCACATCTTTTCAGATACAGTCATGTTTCCTGTTTACTAAATGGCCACTAAATTTCTGCACAACTACATTTTTGTTGTGTTTATAATAACACTTTACGAAAGGTATTTTTTAATTTGAACTGTTTTACAGTGCTTGTGAAACTATTGAAATTTCTGATATGTCTGTTCTCATATTTTTCTGCCTCCAGCATATTTTTTAAAAAAAAATTTTATATACTTTACATTTTCATTAGTTTTTTGGATTCGTTTTTGGCTTTTCATGCAGACTCCTTTGATAGAAAGTTGACTTTGTTCAAAGTATACATTTTATAACTCATTGCCTTTGCAATGTTAATGCTAATTGATACCAATTGAGATATTTCTTGTTTATTTAGCATTTAATTGAGAATTTTTAAAAATTTCAGATAGTTACAGTTACTATTGACCTTTTTCTGGCTTTGAATGACTTGAGCATATCACACGAGTGAGATTTATGAAATTGCTTTTTCATATTTTGTCGGTGTTTTGTAATATGAGTAACAGTGTAAGGTCACGCCGCTCATTTTCAGCCTGAGTGGCCATTGCTCTCGATGCGCTACTATAGACCTCTTCAAGCATTAGATAACATTGTTCACTCATTAATAATCGTTATTATGAAGTGCTTACTAATCTATGAATAATACGTCAAGTGTGACTGTTGTGTCTGACAGAATCATTTATGAAGTGTAATAAATCGTTTCGCAGCCCTAACGGTGGCCGGCCGATCCTCTAAATACTGACAACAGGTTAAATGAATCGAATTACCAAACAGATGACTGTCACAGGGCAAAACGTGAAAGAACATAAACCCTCATAATGATGCACAGAAGTGTAATAGGATCTAACAAGCTCTGTTTTGTATCCAACAGGCGCCCGATTACATAAAGCACTGTGAAGGGAAACCATGGAAACCACACAATAAAACGGCTGTGATAGCGACCGATCTGGTTCTCAATAGCAGAATGAAATATGTACTGTTAGCATTGGGATGATTTTAGCAGGTTGTGGTTAGGGTACAGTTTCACTTACCAGGGTTTGTCGCTATTTGTTTTGTTTACATTCAGGGACGCGAGGTTCAAAGCTCACAGGCGTTGCTCTGAAACTCATTTTTCATTTTCCATTACGTTTTAGCCCAGACAATATCTTTCTGCTCTCAATATCTCTCTCTCTCTTGCTCGCTCTTTATCTCTCTCTTGCTGTCTCTGTCACTCGGTCTCTCTGTCTGTCTTTTCTTTTGCAGGGCTGCTTGTTTGTTGACACGTTGATTAAATTGGTAAAGACTCTTGGCAGAGCGGCTGAGATGATGTTTCAGCGCTGCTCTGGTCCTGCACCTGTGCGCCGCTCTATCAGTGTCACCCATCACGACCTGCTGGGTATGTTTGTGTTTGGCCCCTGGGTCTAAAAATACATTTTTGTCACTGATATCAGGTGTTTGAGTAAATTTAATACCCATAAATACTTCATACACAGTGGGTTGTCTGTTTAAAAGGATCCAGAGATTTTTGAACGGCTGTTGGGTCTGTGTGGCTTGGAAAACTAGTCTTGGTTACCAAAACCTGACGATGGCACTGTTTAACCTCGGTGAAACCGTAAAATTTCTGGTTACTATGACAATAAGCCATTCTCAGTATTTTGGTGAAAATCTCACAAAACCGTTGCATCATTATTTCATTTGTCATTTCGGTGGCTTTATGCAGGGAAAGCCAGAGGGCCAAGCAACAAAACAACCAGGACAAATCATAATTAAATCAAAAGATAAAGAAACTCAGTTTTAAAGGTTGTCAGTCTTTTGTCTCAGATAGTGCAGAGATTTTATAATTGCATGTTGCCTAACCTAAACAGCCTGATTCGATTCAGTAATAGTTTGCTAAAAACAACAGGGAGTGTTCAGATCTGAGGCAGTATTGGTTTAATCATATCTTCGTGTTGCATCATTATTGCAGCCTGGAAGCAGTTCTAGCACGTTCCTCAGAAGGTTCTACTGCATGCGTTCCCACTGAAGGTACCTCGAGAGGTGGGTTAAATTCTCAGAGGTCCAGCTTAATCCTCAACACAGTTTAGCAAGAGCCTCGTAACTGCATCATTACCTCACGACATCCACGGAAAACACGTACTCACAACCCAAATGTGGCAGTTTTTTATGCCTTAAGCAATTTTTAATGCACTACCCTGTTTTTTTTGCATGTTATATCAAGTTTTACTCAAATACGTCAGATTACAGAAGTAATATTAGTCACAAATGCACGCCCTGATTTATGTATGGGCGCACACTGAGTGAAGTAGCAAATGGACTGCTAGCATATTAGCATCGTCACTTTGTCATATGTGACACTTTGTGGCTGTTTTTGCTATGTAACTTGCATATAGTGTTTCCATATCTGCCTGTTCAGTCACTGTGGCGACCCAATTTTTATGAGTGTTTTAGACTTTTGCCGGCAGGGCAGAGTAACGGCCTGTCTGAATGGTTGTTTATGGTTCTACAAGGCTTCACAAAATGTAATTTAGTGACACCAGCTGAAAGGCATTAGTGCAATGAAGTCCATACACACTGAAGATAAAAGAAAGGACAAATAGCCTGAGTTTTCATCACTACGAAGGTGGACGTCACTGTGAAATCAGTCCAGAGTCTTGGATTTAATCACTAAAGTTCCTGAAACGGGGAATTCGGAGCTCAATCTAAGCGATTGTGTTTCTCGTTCTTGCTGTGGACTGCAGATTTGTGAATGTGCTTTTGGCTAGAGGGATCCACACACCCTTTTTGTGATTAAAGAGCTTGATTCTGCAAGGCAGGCCGATAAAATATTGATAGGCCGGTTCGGTGGAGCTTGTCGCTAAATCGTTAACATTTAACGAGTTTATCACAGCTTTCAATATAAGATCCTTGATCAAGTCACCGAATTTCTTCCAAACCGAGCCTGGAAGTGTCACACTGCATTACTGTTCTCCCCTCAGTTCTTCCTCTTATTCAGCAAATTATGTGGCTGGTTCGGCCCGAGCTGTGCTGGAGATGGAGGTTTAGAAAACCCAGTTGCGCTTGTTTTCATTTAGTTTGGAGCTAATATGTCACAGGAATTATATAAAGTCCCTTTTATATGTGAGCCGTTGTGTGCTATGCTACAACTAGCAAGGATGGTCACAGAGTTTCTTCTGTGACCCTGAGGGAACATGTAATGGTCTGAGGTAGCGCAGGAGACTGAATTGAGTTCTCCATTATGCCTCATTGGAGTATCATTGTGCTTTACCTAAAATTACTCTTTAGAAGGGAGCAGTTATTTGACAGGAAGTCGTGCAGCATAGCTGAGATAAATTTGAGTGTTTTTACTGAATAGCACACTTTAGTCTATAAGCAAGTGTCTTTTGGTCTCCATTAGTGTCATTGTTATCATCTCAAAGAAACAATTGAGTTAACTAGATCTCGTATGTGATCTTTCCGTCCAGTGGGGAGTTCTAAACTTGAGTGTTGGCAGAGGTCAAGAACCATTTGTCTCTGGACTGTTGCTGTTGTTATGCAGACAGCTCAATTCATCAGTCTAATCCTCTCGAGAGGGTCGATGGTTTCAGACTGGATATGTTTTACACGGATGAATCTGACCGCAGCATTTCTTGCCCATCCAGGTTTTTTCCTGTTGTGCGAGAGCTCTGATTGGCTCAGCTGGGTTTGATTGATGGGGCTCTAAACACACAGGCGCTTGAAAAGATGTGACACTGTTTTGCAATTAAATGACATCATCAGTGTATTTTTAACCTTAAACGTGCACCAGGGCGATTGAGTCTTTTAAAGTCAGCTGATTTTGGAGACGTATAATTTAGTTAAATTACTAAATTATTATTTCAATTATTTAAATTTTAGAAATTGTCAGCACACAGTTTTAACCTTTTAACCTCACCGACATGCCTTGAATTTTCTTATAAGGTAGAGGACTAAAAAAACCTGGAATTGTGTGTTTTAGAAGACAGAATCGTTTTGTTTGAAGTATTTGTGAGCAAAACTAACTGTATTTTTTGTCTTTGAAATGGTATTTTGCAGTCAGACTTCATTAATGTGGATATTTGAGCAGCTGTGGCATGTAGCTTCTGCTGTTTTGTGTTACTGAATATAGGAACAGAAATGTTAAATGTCCTATAAGAAGTTAGTTGGCTTCTTGTAGGACGTAGAAGGTTTATCTTCTGAGATTTAAGGGAGCAGACAGCCTGAATGTGTCTAATGGAGCAACAAACTGAATTACTAAAGATGTAGATATAAATAGACCATTGAAATAGCGATTCGTACTATACTACAGTATAGAAGTTTTGGAATATAAACTGTACAAAACTTGAAGTTTGTCCTCCCCAGGTTGTAACAGTTTTAGGTTATAGGAACATTTCCCTAACATTTCCATTAAATAATAATGTTAAAAATGTTCCTGAAATGTCTAAAATGTGCGGTTTCATTGTGTATACATGTCCATACAGATACAGAACCTTCAAATGAAAGCTCTGCAGAGACTCAGTGACTTCCTGAAGGCATTAGGACCAGCCCGAGTTGATTGGCTTACGTAAATAAACTTGCCTGTGATTGGCCATTTCAAATAGTCATGGCACATTGACCGCTGTCTCCTGGCCAGCTCTGCGTATCTCTTGATCAGGTCTGGAGAGCAGTGAAGGATGAAATGAGAGATGGATGAGAGACATGATGAGATGATAGTGCCATGAGAGGAGAGGAAAATGAGAAGAGTTGAGCAAGGAAACGCAATATCCGCAAAAACCTGGACTCCTGACTCTGCACTGTTTAGCTTGAAATCATAGTAAATTATTGAGGTACCTTCAAATGGTGTAAGAAGATTTTTTTGAAATCCATTGGCTAGTTTGGTATGGTTCTAGTCTTGGTATGGTGAAGTTGGTTCTAGGTTCTAAGTGTCCTCCCTGAAAGTTGTTCCTAGAACAGTAGTCCTCTTGAAATGAATAAATAAAACTTGAAAACTTGAAGTATTGAATCTCCAATGACTGATATAATGGATAAATACAGTATGTTATAATTTTTAATGATAGCAGATTTAATGTATGCTAAACTGATTAAATAAAATGATAATTCATACGTGAATCAATCAATATTTGAAAACAGAAATTGGACATTATGCATCAGTAATGTTGATGGTTGGTTGTATAGTTGTATAGTTGTGTAGTATTTGTTGACCAAAAGGACAATATTAGGGTCTTGGAAGAAATTTTTGTGTTATTTATGATTCCTCCAGGTGGCTGTAGCAAATGTACTGTAATTTCCTTCTGATAAAAGTATTAGGTAAATGGCAAACAGACCATTTAGAATAAGCTAATCATCTAGTGTCAGTGACTTAAAGTTAAACTTTCTCCAGCCGTCCGCAGTGAGGGATGTTTGGACCGGGATCTGATGCTCTGAGGTGTAGTCAAGACATCTGGCATTCCGCTCAGGTAATCAGAGAGCATTATGGGCCGCAGGAAGTTGGCATTCACGGCAATGGTTGTCACGCGGCACTTACTTCATTACAGATAGCATCTGATACGGTTAGCGGAGTGTGTTGTCATTGCTGTTATACCCTGTCTGTCACACAATGTCTGTGTGATTTCATTTTAAGGGGGCTGATGCACAGAGACAGACGCTGTAAATAAAGAGCGGAAATACATGACCCTGGCCTGCTCTGGCCCTGAGAGGGACTGCAGCGTGTGTTCGAACAGACTTAATCGCCATTGACAGACTGTTATCCTGCAGCGACACGCATGTGGTGTGTGTGTGTGTGAGATTATTGTTACTTCAAAATAGGTGTGGCTGGTATGGTCATGATGTCATCATAGCACGAGTTATATCACACATTAAAGATATATATTATTACTCAAATTAGCTGTTGTAAATTTAGGTAATCAATTTATACAAATCTCTAAGTTTGTTTACAATTTTTCATTGGTTTTGTTTAAAAATTCTCAGCTTTTAAATTTAGTTCTAGATTGATGTTTGGCCAACATATTACTTAAGCTTTTGCATCACATAGGATCAATAGCAATAAAACGCAGAGCAGGAAAGGGATTGGTCATCCTCTGATTGTAATAAACAGAGCAGAAATTGGATTGGTCATTCTCTGATGATGATAAACAGAGCAGGAAAGGGATTGGTCGTCCTCTGATGGTAATAAACAGAGCAGAGATTGGATTGGTCATCCTCTGATGGTAAGACCCTAATACACAGAGAACAGTAAACCCTTGTAGCATGTTTGTACTGAGACCATTACACCCCCACGCTTTATGGTGCTCTGAACATTATCTTCCATCTTCAGCATCCACAATCCAATTTTCTTTCTTTAATGGGACGTGTATCTGAGGGAAACTGCGGGAAACCTGTAGGTGGGGTGCGATTTTACCATCAGAGTTTGATTGGATCCTGATCATTGGTTTTTGCATGCTTTTATTTAATCGCTAAATCATGCGGCGCTGTTGCTGTTGTTCGTCTGTAGCAATAATGCTAGCTAAACGTTAAAATAGCAGTAAACTCAAGTTGATAAGTAACTAATTCCAGCAAGGACATGATATCTCGCTTCACGCAGCTCGTTGAGGACGTGTTTGCCATTTATTTTTACTTGTCAGTGTTGGATAAATTTAGTAATCTATCCAAGTGAGGGACTAGAATGCCAGGGAATCGGTTTTAAATTTGAACCTTAGTGAGAAATATTTACTTTATTACTGTAGATACATAATAAGGGAAATTTACTGTAGAAGAGAGTTTATCTCATGAGTTTGTCTTTTCTGTTGTATTGTGAAATATCACTGGAGCATCTCTGGGCAAATAATGCACAGCAAAATCGGTTCCCAGTATTTTCTTAGCCTGAGGGGCCAAATGAGTTTTAGTGAAGACACTGAATGCAACACTGTGGTAATATTACAGATTTACACCACAGCGAATGAAAACCCTGTTTTCATAAAGCTCTTAAAGGAACAGTGCACTCCAAAACGTGCCAATATCATCATCATCTTCTCAGCCATTTGCAGTTGCCCTTCCAAACTTCTGTGACTTTCTGTCTTCTGGAAAATAGACGAAACATTTTTAAGAATATCCTGGGCACTTATATTCTATAAAATGAAAGTGCATGAGAAATGGGTCTATAAAACTGGAAAATGACAAAAATAGCATCATAAAATGTCCTGAAAGTAGTTCATGAGTCAGACTGTATTTCAGGTCTGCTGAAGCGACGCAGTGATGACAGACCTTTCATTTTTGGGTGAAGTGTTCCTCTAACGGGGTGTGTGACGATACGAGACTCAATTACTGTAACATATGTCTTGCTCTGATTTAACTCACACACACACACTTGGTGATGTGACTCTCTCTCTTTGTGATGGAGTTTGAATGGCTGCTCTTTGTGTGCCTGTATGCTTGATGATCTTTCATTTCCTCTGTTCTGTAATCGTGTGTGTGTGTGTGTGTGGACCCACGTGGCCCATTGAAGGACTTCCACAGGATTAACCCACATATCTCTTGACTTGCCCCGTAAAACCGGCCTGACGCATGCGTGCATTAGCATGCAGCACAGCCTGACAGATGAATGCACATGCATGTGAGGAACAGTCATAAGTCACAGTTGCAGTGTGTGAGCTATATATAGAAATCACAGTTGTGTTTTATAATGTTCCACACTCAATACTAAAGCAACATTAAATTCTTTCTTTCTCTCTCTCTCTCTCTATCCCTCTCTCTTTATCTCACGGTCTCTCTTTATCTCACGGTCTCTCTCTCTCTAGCCTTTCTGTTTGTTTATTCTGTTTTGTTTATTCTGTTGTTCTATTGTTCTATCACTTGTTCCATCATTCATTCATCTTTTTATCAAATGTGCTTTCATTCTATCATTCATACTATCATTCTATATATATATATATATATTTTGTCACATTCTATCAAATGGTGATATCTGATATCTGTCTGTCTGTTGTTCTATCATTCCATCCTTTTATCTATGATTGTATCATTCTGTTTATCCGTTGTTCTGTTGAGGTATCGATCAAAGTGATTTATCTGCGATACAGGATGTTAAACCCTGAGACCAGCCACACGGACGCAATACCTTTAATTGCCTTGTTGAAATGTCAGAGCTGATTGATAGATAAAGCAAAACAAAATTATCTGAGCGTAGAAACCGGCAGACGGCGATACAGGCTGATGGGATTCCATTGGGCCGGGTCAGAGATGTGAGTGGGTGTGTCTTAGCTGTTAATGAGCGTTGACATTTCCTGTCTCAGCGTGAGTACCTGCGCCCAATAGGCTGTCAGCAGGGTGGCAAGAGTCCTGCCGCGACAAGAGTGGCAAGCATAGGCATGTGGCCGTTTATGTCAACAGACGTATGGAAGTGTGGGCAGCGAGTGAGAGCATGTGGTTGCACCTGTGCCCCAATGTGGGGTGATTTAATGCTGCAGTT
>JBAJNP010008173.1:0-16659 GCA_036877545.1 Yasuhikotakia modesta | reverse complement strand
GAGTATTAAGATGTCACCACCTGCTTCATCTAGCAAAACAGCTCCTGCCCAAAGTTAAAACAAGAATTGGTTTCTTTTAGTCACATTCCATGCAATAAAGTTTTGTTAAGAGTTTCAATAAACATGCAAAAACATTTGTCTGCAGTTTCGTCTCTTATTGATTGTCAGTAAAGCAACATTAAAATGGATTTATCCTGAGAAACAAGGTTACGGCTGAAATTTGAGGTTTTGCTAACATTTTAGTTTTAAAATGGTGATTGTTGCAGTTGTTAAAAGGGGAAGTTTTTACAGACACAGAAAACCGTCCATCAGCACTTTATCTGCAGTGTAAGCATTTGTTGTAAAAACACTGACATCTTAACACATGCATCTGCCAAACAGTGCAGATCACTGAAACTGTAGATTCATTACAAGCTAGATGAGCGAGTTTTCTTAAATTCATTACAAATAAATGTTTAACGTACCTTAGACACTTTAACCTTAGATGCCTTGTTTTTAAACTTATTCACCTTGTATTTATACCTTGAAGTATTGATGCCATTCCTTCAGTCTCTGGTCCAACCCATGTATTAAATTGTAATGTAATTCATAAAATCCATTTATATAAGTTTTAGGCTAATGAAACAAATGTAATAATAGCACAGTCTCCTACAGTTAAACATGCCCTGATGAGGAGTGAGTGTTTGTTTAGGGTGTGAAACTGAGAGCTGTTTCTCTGGCTCTGTTACATCTACACAATTTACTGCTACAGTTAGTTATAAAAACATGCACACAACAGTACAAACACTCACAGACCGTCACATTTAAACAGTGTAGTTCAGGTTTAGAACATTTTAGGAGTGACGTGACCTACAGAATAGTGGTTTGTTTCTCTGTATATTGTGAAGCGTGGCTGAAGGTGAGATGTAGGGTTGGAGTGTGTCGTGTGCAGTACAAAGTGGGCCTCTGCTGTGACTCCAGCACTCATCTGTCCCGCACAATCCAGCCATGAGGCTAAACGGACCAAACCAATGACAACAGCAAAGCAACGGTCGCGTGTCACATGACTTCAGTTAGACGCTAAACAAACCCAGTTCATGTGCTGTTACATGAGACTGCACAAATTCTGAACACGTTATTTAAAAGCTTGACATATGTTCAGTCACATGCCAGTTAATACTTGCATCAAGGTTTGTTCACATGCTAACCAGTATAATGGCGATACTCAAGTGAATTTGTTAAATTAAACACTATTACACATTTTACACAAGTTCTTAAGTGTTTATTTTATAAAAATTTCAGGGCTTTTACAAAAACTGCTTCTGAAATCTCATACTTTCCTACCATCACACTTCATAAATACTGCAAATATGAATTCTGTCATTTGTTTAACAGGGGAAAACATTTCTAACAATGCAAAATCTTTCTATATAAGGTCACGTATGCGGTACATTGTTTAGTCCCAATTAAAACATGTTTGTGCTGGTGTTGAGAACAAAAGCTCTCCTGCTAATGTTCTGTTCTGAGTCAAATAACAACATATTCAGAATCTCAATTAAAACTAATAATTCTCACTGTTGGACTCCAAAATGAAAACAGATTTAACTAGCTCTTACTGTCAACCTTTGACCTTGGCCCAGCTCTGACCCCCTCCTCTGACTTCACCCTATCGCCCCTTCTGTTCCTCCACTAATCGCTGTCATCATCAGACCAGCCAAAGTCCTCCATGGTAATAGCCATATTCATTTTGTGTCCCTCACGGATGCTGCAGGACTTGGAGGAGTTCCTCTTGGCTTGCATGTTCACCTGCATTCCTGACTGACGGATGAGATCACCACCAGGAACATCCATGTCCAGGTCAAACACGTCTCCAAAATCCAGCATGAGCTTCTGAAGGCTGGACTGCCCCAGATCTCCATTACTGGAGGAGGAGATCTGGCAGCTGATCTCAGAACTGTTGCTCTCCTCCATGTGAGCTTCATAGAAGGTCTCTGCACTGAGAGTGGCCGCCATCGGGGAAATGTGTGTAAACATCTGAGGAAACAACAGGAAGGTCAGATTCACTCAAAATAATCCTGTAGATTACAGCTACCAAACTGCATCAAAAGGGTCATTTAAAAAAACAGATTTGTTCCACATTTATGGTTTGAATGTCATACAACTAGAACATAGACCCTTTGTTTACCCAACCGTCTGTGTTTGCTGTGTAAATGTACAGCCTTAAAATGAATCAATTACTTCATTAATATCTGATTTTTAAGTACCTACCTAACTTTTTAAACAGCTGTAAAGTCTTTAGCCTCATGTTTGTAACCATACTCAAAATTGAAGTAATAAAAAAAGAGAAAAATATTCTGAAATATACTAGCCCTATTTAAAAAGCCCTACTCAAAACAGTATGTATGCGGTTTACATACTATGTATAGTAGTATATATAACATTGACGTCTCAATGCAGAAACATTCTAGATCAATTGACGATGATTCGATAAACTACAGGTATGAGAACCAACTGTTGCATATACAGTGAATGACGTCACACAGCGAATGATGTCACACAGTGAGCAGCATTTACTGTATATGAAGCGTGTTTACTCAGAAGGGAAGTACTGCGGTGTTATTTTGAACACATCCCATGGTGACACTGACCGGAGGGCAGCAGCGAGATCTTTCCATCAGTCTGTTTTCCCACTCCGTCAGTCTCCTCTCTCTCTCCTCCAGCTCCTGCTCCTTACAGGTCAGCTCCCGTTCCAGCTGCTTCAACCGCTCCAGCGTTTCCTCAATCTCACACCTCACAGACAACAGAGACAGAAACTCATAATTTCACATAAACTCATAAAGAATCGCTTTTCATCAAACCCACTTCAGGCGCATAAAACAATAGCTCCAATTCCTACTCGTGCCAGCAGGTGGGGCTGCACATCTAACAGCATAACCCTGCACACAAAGACTTGGAGCGCAGCTATTTATAAACAGGTATGTGACGGCAGGCCAGAATGCCTCCCCCAACCCCTCTGCCCCCAGAAGCCAAATCAGCCCCTGCTAAAATCTCTCCACACACACTCTCCAAACTTCCCTCCTGCTAGAATTGATTTCTGTACCCCCTCATGACGAGTGTTTCCAGAATTTCTCACCCTCCCTCTCTCTCTCTTTCCACTGCTCTCAGTTCATTTGTGAGAGGTCTGTCCTCAGCAGTTCAGCTGAAGAGAAGTCATGTTTGTTTCTGCTTTCAGTGAGCTGTTGGCTCTTATAACTCATTACACTAAAGAGACAAACTGTTTTTCACAGCCGTCTGGGCTCAATACAAGTTTAATAACAACTTAGAGAATGAATGTATGTATTCATGCATTGCTCTGCTTTATTAACATCTTTTAGTTTTGTGTTTTTACTGGATTAAATACTTTGTTTATCATTTGTGCAGGTTTGTGAGTCTCGTGTATCTGAAGCAGATGTGTGTGATGATGTAATGCAGAGATTGAGTGTGTTTGTCTATGGAAACTGGAGCAGCAGAAGTGTGTCGTCGTGTTGTCGTGTGTGAGGAGTAAACGCACCTCCACTCAGCTTTGTTGTGCAGGAAGGAGTTGCACTGGTCCGGCAGTTTGCTGTCCGTGTTCATGGACTCCAGCGTGCTCAGAATCTGTTTAAACTGCGGCCGCTCCTGTAGAAACACAGACAATCATTCAAACTCTGCTTGTGTCTCAACAAATTCTTCTCTAATCTCACAGTGTTTTATGCCACACAACTGTGTCTGTTTTATTTTAGGGGTCACAATTCCCTTATCACATAGTATATTAGTTCCTAAACCTTTACACTTTAACAATTTACTGTAGTGAAGGAAAGCACACTGTACATGTTTCAGACATCTTAAGTCGTTTCACACCCAGTGACTAAACAACAAATATCAAATACTTTAATTTGTACTGAATACCAAAATGTTTAACGTCTCATATGCTAAACTATTTTTGGATTTACTATACTGAAACAAAATGACTGTTGCATGACGCATTTTAAAATATAACTCTTGATGTGAATTATGATGCAATTTAAATTCATTGTAAACAAATTTAAACATGAGCTCATGTTGGCTCTATCCCAGAATGCACCTTGGGTTCTGCCACCCAGCATCTTCTCATCAGGTCTGCGAAGCTGGCGGGACAACTGCTGGGAATGGTCGGCCTCTGAAACACACACACACACACACGCACAAACACACACACACAAACACACACACACACACACACACACACAAACACACACACACACACACACACACACACACAAACACACACACACACACACACACAAACACACACACACACACACTAGAATCCATTTCAAAAGTCATTACATAAAGTTCTAATTTTAGCACAGGTCCAGTTTTAGTTGCCCAAACAACTGTTGCAAAGTTCTCCTCAAGGCCACGTTTACATCAAAAGAAGAGCATAAATCCATGTGTTTAAATGAGTCTGGCATCCTGATATGTCTCACACAGTATATTAGGATTAACAAAGGACTCTTACGTGAGCGCTGTTTACACTGTGGAGTAATAAAACTGTTTTCACTTCAGATAATACAATTTTAGAGCTGAATTGTTGGTAATGGAGACTTGTTGAATCCCATCTGACAAAACACACATGGTAATTCAATACTGCCCGCAGAGGTCATCCAATAGGATGTCAGCTCTAATAAATGTATTGCACACAGTATTAAATCTGACAAACAGATCAGGCCCAACACATAATCTTGAGGCTGCAACAGCATGGAAACTGTTCCCTCCTCCCGGGAATTTAACATAAACCAAAATATCTTGTCATCCATCTCTTGACCTCTCCCACTGCTCTCCTGCCAACAAACTCTCTTATATGTTCTTGGGCTCCCCTTCTTTCTTTCTTTGTCATGCTGGGATGTTTATCTAAAAAAGGTTTCCTGACCGCTCCCTACACCACTAAACACACACACACACAGTTAAGTGTGCTAGTGCTCAATAAAACTCACAGGGGTTCTTGTCTGCACACAGAGCAAAGCTTTTAGATCAGGCAACTATAAATAACTGACTAAAGCCAGTGATGGAATCCATGACCACACTGTTCTGGTGCCGGCAGAAAGAACCAGAAACCTGTTGCAAAACCCCAGTGAGTCCCCTATGTAGGCAACAGTTCAAAGAATCAAAACTGCATCTCACACACGAGAGCTGTTCCAGAAGATGCTACATTCTTCCAGCCACATTCAAAGCATTCATCACACATGTGGAGGAGGCTATCCCAGAATGTACTGCAACAAGCTCAGTGAAAAGATTCAATCAGACAACTGAGGTCATTTCAATATGAATGTTTCCCTTATAAGACAGCTCACTAGGTTTTGGAACAAAGCCAGAGAGAGGGTGAGATTTTAAACAATGTACACTGTTGGGCCAAACAGGATGTTGCTCCTCTATAATTGATCTTCTGAGAGACTTCCAGTAAAGTTTAGGTCTGTATAACCTCTACAGCATGTAACAGTGAAGAATTGTGGGATAACTGTTCATCACCTCATTCTTCTCCACCACCAGCCAGGCCACCTGCAATCCCTCAAAACCTTTAAAGGGCACTTCTCTGGTCAACATCTCCCACAGCACCTGCAGAGCACACGTCACATTGTTCTGTTTACCTTTTTAATGATATGTGTGTGAATGTGGACAAATGAAGACATTTTAACCGTTTACAAACATCTGTCCTCATGGGATAATCCTCACTAAAAATGGTTTGGTCAGAACTTACTATTGCTCATGGGACACACGAGTGTTCATGTACAGCTGTGATACTGACCGCACAGTACGAGTACTGACCACACCGTACGAGTACTGACCAAACCATATGAGTACTGACCCACCGTACGAGTACTGACCACACCGTACGAGTACTGACCCCACCGTACGAGTACTGACCACACCGTACGAGTACTGACCACACCGTATGAGTAGGTGTCACAGGTCTCTGAGACGGGTAGACTCTGGATCACCTCAGGGGCCATCCAGGGGAACGTTCCCACCAGAGACATGTGTGTAGTGTGAGACACCAGCTTAGATGCCCCAAAATCACAGATCTGACACAGACGAGACGTGTTACATAATGACCTTCACATTTATATTTTCAGCAGTTTATAAAAAATATGTGATAAATACCTTTAACACATTGTCTGCAGCTAACACAACTAGTGGAGAAGAAAAGACAGTTATAAAGGTGTTGTCTTCACACAATGCAGTTTGGTTAATTATTGACAGGTGAGAACTCACCATTTCTTGACTTCAGGTCTCTGTGAATGACTTTAACTGGTGCCTCCGAGTGTAAATAATGAATTCCTACAGACACACAAACAAAAACACACAACTGGGGCCTCTTTTATAGCTCAAATACTGATCTTTATAACAACTAACATATTTAAGCTTTTTTCCTTTTGTTTAATTAAAAAACTGAAAAACTGAAATAAAACGTCTCATACAATAAAACATCTCCACACTCTGTGCTCATGTGCTTTAGAGGAGTTACGGCTGAGGGGAGTAACCCACAAACAGCCATTATCTCCCAGTAAGAAGATGTGAGGGCTCTCATGACACATTCAGGCTCGTACCTTTAGCAATGTCCATGGCCCAGGTCATCACCTGATCCATATCCATCTCCTCACTGTCAGCGCTGGACAAATAATCATACAGAGACCCTCTGCTGGCGTATTCTACAACAAACACACACACATTCCATAAACATCATCACATTAATCTACACTAACAGCCTGAACCTCACACAACACCATTAGCATTATTAGCAGACACACACACACACACACACACACACACACACACAGACACAGACACACACACACACACACAAGTGTCTGATTATGCACAAAGCTTTAATAATCACAACATTGCAGGAGTGATTTGGAGAGGAAATCATTATTACATCATGATATCAGAATTACAGCCATATTTTCATATTAGTATACTAGTGCCTACATTATATTATATATATATTTATAGTTAGATTTGAGAGTTATGCTATGAGATTTAATGTGAAAATGTATGCAGTGCAAATAATTCTGAACTGAAAAGGTTTTTTTCAGGTTTCTACATCAATCATAATTAAGTGCAGCAAATAGGACGTATGTTTTAGAAAAGAGGTCGCCTCACAGAAGGGTTTATGGCCTCATACAGTTTCTGCAGCAGTAGATTAGGAGAGCGTCTCTCTGTTACCTGTGACGATGCCATAGTTTGGTGACTCCAAAATGGCTCCAAAAAACTGAATAATATTTTTGTGGCTCAGCACACTGAGAATCTCAGCCTGCAAAAAAACAGACGCGGAGGTGAGAGACAAACACTCGGGCTCAAATGAGAGCTGCATCAATGTCATTCAACTATTTTTTCATTAAAGTATGCCGAGGTCAAATATTGCAGCAGAAATGTGAGGAGGCAGCCATTAGCAGCGGGACTCAAACTGAACAGAGCGACAGCTCTGCTAAACTCTTGTAAACAGCGCCGGAGAATCTGACTGCTGAGCCCTCAGCTGTACTGACAGTAACACTCAAGCCACACAATGATGTTACATTTTACACTCACAGTGAATCAAATCTGCTTTAGACAAAGAGAAATAGAAGATGGTGGGGTAGGAAAACTGTACTTAGCAGTCATGGCATGCCATGCTAACACTACAACTACCTCATGTCTTAATCCATAAACAATCTAATTTGGGCCCTTTAACCAGGGACAGGAAATGATGTCATAACCATTGAGTGTCTAGTTACTTTGGTCCCCAGAAGCAATAAATCAAACTTTTAAAGGACGTGTTTAACGTGTAAAAACTTTGTGTTTTTAATTTTAGCATTTAATCCGGATTAATAGGCGATTAAATTTCACATCAGACGCACTGAAGAGCGACACAACTACAGAATCAGCTTTAATCCAGGTATAAAATTCATGTTAAAACCTTGTGTAAAGGGGCATTTTTTTATTTGTAAATTTGATCGCACCTCTGCATCGATCTTCAGCAGTTTTTTAACTGCCACTTCTTTGTCCTGTGAGATCCACAGTGCCCGGTACACGCTCCCAAAACTCCCCCCGCCGCAGTTCTCATAGAAGCAGATGTCATCGGAGCGGATCTGAACGAAGCTGGCGCTGACAGACGACATCTCATACTGACACTGAGACAAACTGAGGGAAACATGAAGTTGCTTTAAACTTCAGGTTTAGTCTTTGTTTGAACAGTTTTTGGCTGATTTTCCACTGTGCTGTCAATTTTTATTTGTGTTATTGTTGTGCTTTTGTTTTCTTACTAACCTTGTGTGGGTGAGTCTTACAGGGAAAGGTTTCTGTTGGTTAGTGTCTCTGAAGTGACGTCTTTGCTCCTCAGGCAGGTAATTCACCCTTGAAAGTAAAAACAGCTCATCAGTTTCAGCTAAAAGTGGTTTCTTGTCGGTCAATTTATATGTGTACCTGAAGTACATTTAATATTGTCAGCACAGATCCACCCAGAAACAAGCCAGTTTTAAAATCATGTCTAGATCTGGTCCTCAGACAAGGCTAATGTCCCTCCTTCAATAAAAGCCTTTGAGCTTTACTGAAAGGGCCGATCTCTTAGTAAAACGCATAACTCACTTTAACAACAACTGCCTAATCATAACATGCTGTATGATTAATGTCTGTAGCACAAACATACTGATGTTTGTTGAAACCGCTTCCCTTAAAGCTACACATAAAAAGGAGAAACTATACGTGATGTAAAGAGTGACTGTGATTCTATCATGAGTCTGAACAGACTGCTGTGTGAAATTTCTCCCCCACGTGTGTGATTTACAGTGTGATCTTTTACCATGTTACTGTAACTCCACAATCACTTCCATGTCTTTGTGTCTTCCTTCTGCTTACATTTCTACACGTGCATGTGGATTTCTGACACTGGTCTGCGCTGAGCATTACCAGATCAAAACAACACAAAGAAGTTCAAAACTTCCTCTGAGTCTAAAGATGAAACAGATTCTGTTTACACCAAATGAAACAAACACCCAAACCTCAAAAACACATTAGAAGCATAACAGAGAAACTATTTAAGCATCTGACCAGAATTGTTTTCATAATCCACAATGAAATTAAACAGCAAACTTTGTGAATATTAGTAAAACACAATATGTGCGATTGCTCGAATCAATAACATGATGCAGGTCTATCACAACACGGATAACACACATCAGTATTTTAGATTAGCTGCATCCACAGAAGATTTAATGTATATTTGACAGTTTTCCTAATAAGAGCCAGAAGCCAGTGCAGGTATTAGTAACACGAACCTGTCTCATGCGTCACTCTTCCCTGAAATACATGACCTCAGAGCAGCACACGTCACTCTAAAGCTCCGGTCTCTGAAAACGACACACATCACCGCAGCATCAGGGCAGCGCGGAACAAGCCTGTCAGGCTGAGAAGCAGCTCATGCAGGACCTCCATTCATTCCCAGGATCATACAAACCGACTAATAATTCACACAATGTTGATAAACTGCTCGTGGTGTAAAAATCACGAAAGCTTGAGCTTCTCCAAAACTTAGTTTTAGTCACGCGTAGTTTGGCAGGACAGCAGTGACGTCATCCGCCATCACACGCGCGCGTGTCAATGCGCTGATATAAAATAAGATTATATCACGATGAATTATTAATATTAGATGAATTATTAAACGATATAAAACACAACCTGGACTTTGTAGCTCTTTGCAGAGGATGCAAACAAACATATCACGTCGGTATATCAGTAAAACAGC
Source organism: Yasuhikotakia modesta (assembly GCA_036877545.1). NCBI lineage: Eukaryota > Metazoa > Chordata > Actinopteri > Cypriniformes > Botiidae > Yasuhikotakia > Yasuhikotakia modesta. Next base: position 6,902 of record JBAJNP010008173.1, on the reverse strand, counting down.
GTTACGCGTTTACGAAGGTGCTGAAACATCACAGAAACAAGTGACGTGATATGAGTAAAGCAGCGCAGCACGGTGTGTGTCGTAGTTTAAGTCGCATTTAATACCTGTTAGTGGTGTTTTCCGTTCGGTCCGGTGATCGGTGTCTTTACCGTCCCGGTCAGAAGATGAAATGTCTCGTGTTACTGAACTTCCATATGAGGACAGTCGCGAGCCACACAACCTACTATGGCGAAGACACGCCTCATTAATATTAATTAGGTCAAGCGCCGAGACTGATTAATATTCATGTATAAACTACCGCGTGATTCGCTGATTCGGGAATGGGCGGGGCACGTGTAAGCCAATTAATATTAATATTAGGTCCTTTAACGTAGTAGGATTCGTAACTGGCTGTGAGGCGCCGGACGCAGAGACAACATGACAATAGCGCCTCTGCACGGACACAAGCGGTACCACACAATACAATTACATTATTATATGTATAACTATATCTGTATTAAACCTATTAAAATAGTTGCGTAGTTACTAACCTTAATCTAGTTACTTTCATGTATTAGATTAGGGTTACTGCAAATGTATTATTATATATGTTCTTATCTGAATGTAAATAAACTGTTAGGATATAAACCAAACACTCTTAATAATAAAGGTATTAAGGCTTAAAAATAAACTGGTTCTTCGACAGATTAAATAAAAGAAAATCACACCGACATAAAGTGATACATTTATTTGGATTGTACTATTTACAATGTAGGCATCAACATTTTCTGAAAAGAAAATAAGTGCCCTAAACATACAGCGTCTCACTTTCAAAAAGGCAGGATGAGAACAAACACGGGTCTTCTGAGACCAAGTGTGATAACTTAGCAAAATGGGTCCAAAAATATATAAATATAACTCAATGTACAAAATGACATCAGTAATGCTACAGGCTATGGCGAGAGGTAAGTTACTAGCACACAATTTCACCGGTGGTAAAAAATAGTCCTTGAGTCAGAATACTGACGATTATAACAGTTAAAATAACATATGGATGGACGCTGAGACCTTGGAGGTTTGTTTGTGACGCATGATCGTTGTGTGACTGCTAGCTGTACACATGACATGTGGCTAAACTCTCGTCTGTAGGATTGTTCAGAAGGGTTTAAAGGTTTGTAGAAGCAGTTTGAGGACAGGCAGCAGGTCTTCAGTGCTGCAGATCGTTGTATCGATGATGAAGATGATGATGAAGGGTCTCATGTTATTGACTGAGTATTCCTCTTAATCTCAAACACACTCCATCAAAGGCAAACCAACCCTCAAACCTCACAACTGTCTTTAACATGCAAGTCACACACGCACACTAACAAGCATACACACTAATGAGAACACATCTCACACACAGAGACCAGCTGGCAGTGGAGCACATACACACAACATTCAACTGCTCTGACAGCTGACAGATTTAAGGTTTAATTGTGTTTAACGGCTGTAAACTGGATATATAGTGGAAGAGAGATAAAGAGAGAGAAAGATAGAGAGAGATGGAGAGAGATACTGAGAAATGGTTATTAGCCCCGCCTTGGCTCCAGTCTGAAGGACAGCTGTGATAGGCGTCTCTGGTTGTCAATCACACTTAACTGACGCACGTAGTTCCTCACTTCCTGTGGATTCTTACTAGCTGGAGATGCTTCAGCATCTGTCGGAGGTCAAGAAGAAGAAATTAAACAACAAATACCTTTTGTAAATTTAATAACAGCCTCTTTACAAAGTTCACAAAACAACATGCACTTTGTTAACAGGACATAACATGTTAGGTTGTCCTGCACTTTTTCCCTCAGTGATTCTCCATCCCTGTTCTTCTAAATCCGGACACAGCCAGTTACATATCTGGACATGCTAAACCTATGAGACATCAGTATAGAGTGCTGAGACATAACAGAGCGTTAGAGTGTGGCTGACTCACTGAAGGGCTGACTCCTGCAGTGTCTCACCGCTCGAACCGTGTTAGCTATCAGCCTCTGAGGAGAGAGAAATGACAACGGGACTTTCAGTCAGACACTTCCTCATCAACACTTCTGAGGAAAACATTCACGTAAAACACTCACCATCTTCTCAAAGTTCACCAGCCCATCAATGAAGGTCTTGTTCCCCTCATTAGTGAATGTCATGTCTGATGAGAGAACATTCTCTTTAGTTTGATAAGTACAGACGTTAACTGTGAATTCAAAGGTTTATTTGATATTATATATTAACTGTATTTGACAACAATAATGCTTGTAACAACAAAATTATAAATATTCATAACAGGCCACACCCACACCTTTGATGAGGAGGGGCATAAATGGAATGATTGGCGGCTCCATTTTAGCCACAGTGAGGCGATATGAGCGATGATTCCTGGACGGATCCTGGTGGCACAAAGAACAGATTAACATCAGATTAACATTATCAACATTCATCTGTAATCAACATTATTCCACAAATGAGCTAAACTTGTAATGAACCCGTAATTGTTACTCTGAAAATTCACAATATGTGAAACAGACTCACCAGTAAACTCTCAAACTCTGCGTAAAACTTCTTAAATTTACTCGGCAATTTCTAAAAGGTAAGAACAAAGTTTGCATAATTATATTTATACACTTATAACCATGTTTTACAGCAGTTTAATCTCTGAGGTTTAGGTCACAACACAACTCTGGTAGAAAGCTTAACCGGCTTCCTATTTACATCTTCAGTCCAGTATTATATATAACAGGCTTAGTCTGAAATAAACAAATCAGACATATCCCACATAATACTATATTATTCATAATATTAGTATACTAATAATATTATGTCACTCATGATATTATATTACTTTTATATATTACTATTATGATTCCTAAAAATAATATTATAAAACCACAGTCCCCACAGACACAAATATGATAAATACAACAATACACAAATGTAAAAGGTGTGTTTAGTACACACAGTGTTTACTCATATGGTGATGTTTGTGATGTTTGTGATTTCCACACACTGACCTCCCATGTTTGGCTGAGTCTGCTGACGGCTGGGTTACACATGCCCATGATAATAGCCAAGAACGAGTTCAGATTCTTAAACTCTCGACAGCTACAGCAACAAACACACACAGAGAATCACATCTCACATCACATCTTAATCACATGTTGTGATGATGCCGTTTGTCAGCAGACTCACTGAGCCGCAATCTTGATGAACTTCTTCAGCAGCTGAACGCGTTTGCTGAGGGTCCCGCACAGACAGACCTCAGTGACCACCCACAGCTGCACCTGATTGAAGCGTCTCAGGAACAACTCAAGATTCACTGTGGAGCGTCTGTACGCCTGACGCCCAAATGTGTGATACACCAGCTCATACTGCACACACACACACAAACAGACACACACACACACACAGTCAATTTGCACTGTTGGTTGTAAACCTCATTAGTGTGTGTGTCTGTTTGTGTGTGTGTGTGTGTGTGTGTGTATTCACCTCATGCACACAGCTGAAAAGCTCCCAGTCGTACTGTGTCATCTGGAAGGCCAGATCTTTAGAGCTCATCAGCTCAAAACTGGACATGGACCCTGTGGACGGACCCTCCTGCTCTGGAAGAGGGTTCTGCACACATTTACATTTAGCATTTGGTGAGTATTTTCTACATATATGAGTTTGACATTAAACTATGTCAAACAGAACAACAGACCCCCTGATCTAATGCAATAACATTCATGTATTTCTAGTGCAGTTACATATCCCAATACTTGGCATTATACATGTAAACTCTTGTTAGCGCTGTACATTTGAGCTCACCAGTAAGTCAAGCTGCTCTCTGGTGCAGACAAACAATCTGCCGTTCACCCCCAGTGACTGAAACACCGACACATCATTCACCTTTAAAATCTGCTTTTCTGCTCGGAAATAAACCCAGTGTCAGACGAATTAATAATCACATTTACCTCAACAGTTACTAAATGTAATACATGTTACAGTTAACAAGTTAACCTCATTTGTGCTTTTAATGTTTATTCTGGTTCATGCTGAAGATTTTGGCTTTAAACTGATCTGTAGCAGAATTATATTTTACAGACATAGTTCTGCTTTAAAACAGATTGTTGCTACAGCAACAAAGCACAGAAATATAAAAGTTGTGTGTGTTTGTTGGAGTGATGTCTCCAACGGCAACTAATATTTTATCCCAAATCAGTGTGTGTGTGGATCACCTCCAGATGCACTGAGGTTTATCAAGAGCAGCTCTTCCGTAGATCCCAGTTTATCCGTTACCGCGGCAACGACCTCTCGGCCCGTCGCCAGCACAGGAACACGGATTGTAGTGTAAGTGTGATCATTGCAGTAAACCTTTAAAAGTACTGCACACACACACATTTTTTATTGTACTTTAGGTAACAAAGTGTAACACTTCTACTCATGTGATTTATTATCTAAACAATACATACAAACAGATACTCACTGTCATCAAAGCTTCTGATTGGCTGCTTTTTGGCGAGTCTCTCTTCCCCAGAGCTGAACTGCCTCAGAAGAACTTTATGCTGAGAGACACAGAAAAACATTCATGAACATGAAGTCAAACAATAAAATCAAACACTTAATCCACATGATTTCCAGACATCTGCAAATAATAATCATAAAACAGTTGGATTACCTTTTTCTGAGAAGTTCTCGCATCATCTGGACTGAGGGAGAGATTGCAGGAGATGCATGAATGTGGACACCAGAAACTCTTTATCACAGTCACTGATAACAGCTGATCATTTATCAGAAGCTGAGGGACCTACTACTGCTTGATGATCCTCTCCAGCTCAGGCAGAAGATCCTTCAGCGGACGCAGAACTCTGGCATCATTAGACACAAACCCATGCAGCTCCTGCATGCAACACATCAAAGCAACCTTAAGGAACCTGCAGCGTGTCACGCAGGAGTAACGCAGCAAACGTGTGAGTGTGTTTCTAACCTCCAGAAAACCGAGCGCTGTGTCATCCTCCAGCAGATGATGGGCCTGCAGGGCAGCCCAGCGCAGAGCCAAGCTCAGCACCCGCCTCTTACTGGCCACGCTGTAGTCTAGACGCTCCTGCTCTGAGCCCTGAGAGCCCTGAGAGTGGTAGGTGCACACATGCTAAGGAACAAGTGCACTAAAAATACAACAGAACTAGGTCAAGAAGAAACAGATGAGCAATCTGGCTGTGTTTTGTATCAGAAGTGTGAAGCTGACACATGTGAGATTGACTGAGTTATTGACAGACAGACAGATAGACAGACAGATTCTGTAAGCAGGATATTGAGCCAGGAGGGCAGGACACAGCTGACTGTTGGGCATGAAGACACAGTGCATGAGCACAAAATCATCCAGGGCAGGATCTGCAGGAATTAAACATATTTATTAGAAGAATTATTACTTAATAACAATTAAATGTTTGGACTGATAAACTTTATATCTGAGATCTGTAACTTCTGCCTCTCTATCGCCATCTCTTGTGATAAATTCACAATTGTTTTAGGAACAATTAAGGAGACAGTTTTGAACACTGATCTGTTATGTAAATAATGCTAAATAATGTATTTCTGTTCATTTTTAAGTGAGAAAAGTTACAGATCGCAGCTTTAATTGCAGTTATTTCATTGGGTTTAATTATAGCACCTGGTTCAGAGAAATGAATGTCAAGTCGCATCGTCTCCAGAAGATGTTCTAGAATCTTCTCTGGACTTCCAGACATCACAGTGTACCTGCCATCAGACAGACACAGGAAATCAGTCGAATTAAACGATGGACGGATTCAGTGATTGACAATGAAATTGTTATATTAAGTCAATTCGTTTATATACTTGAAGTGGGCCGGTATGTTTCCATGGCTGGAGGGCCGAAGACTCTTTTGCAACACCAGAACATCCTGGTTGTGTTCCTTCAGACGTACCGTGTTTGCTTCAACATCCTACACACACAAAACTCATCACATAAAACTGAAAACATGGCATTACATTTGCCACTACAGGAAGCTGCTGTAATCAGTCTTCTTTAATAGTGTTGGTGTCCCTGCAGTACCTAAACCAGCTATGAGACAGAGCCAGTAAAGATGTGTGTTTGTACCCTGAGGATGCGGTTGAAGTCTTCTTTGTCCACTCGCAGGAAGTGGCAGTTGTCTTCCCTCAGGACGATGGACGCAGCCCGCGGGGCGTCGTTCACAAGGGCCAGTTTGCCAAAATCATCTCCCTCGTGCAGTGTGCACACCACACCCTACAGTCAGACAAACTCTAATGATCTACAGATCATATTCTCAGATAGAAACACTAGAGTAAGACAGACTCATTATTTTGTATTAATATTATTATAGTAATTCTGTAAAAATTACAACACCATTAATGTAGTTATCTTTATGTGTGAGATTACTATGATGCTAGAAAGATGTGGATTTAAGCCATTGTTACACATGTAAAATGTGACTGCATCAGATGACAAGGTATCAAACCAGATTACATTTGAAGTCAGTTCACACAGTTCCTTAACAAAGAACTATAATAACAGCACCTGTTCCACTAACTGTGTAATGTTTTAGCATTAGTTCATTGTAAACGTTGTCTCAGCGTTGTGTTTATGTTACTCAACGCAGTGCATTTTTATATTGTAGTCTGATGTTAAGTGTCACTGTAAATAATGTAAGTTAAAGTCCCTTTTTGGAACGTCACCTTGCCGTAGATAACAACATTAACAGATCCCTTCTGAATAATGTACCAGGATGTGCCCTCCTCCCCCTGATTAAACACTGAAACACAGAGAGCAAACATGCGTGAAACATGACAGTAAAACATCACCTGCACACACACACACACTCACACAGTACACACACACACACACTCACACAGTACACACACTACACACACACACACACACACACACA
>JBAJNP010008172.1:0-20822 GCA_036877545.1 Yasuhikotakia modesta | reverse complement strand
ATGTAGAGGATTAATGTAGAGGATTGATGTGGAGCATTAATGTAGAGGATTAATGTAGAGCATTAATTCAGCACACGTTGCGTTATTTGTATGTTATTTGTGTGTTATTTGTGTGTTATTTGTATGTTATTTGTATGTTATTTGTGTGTTATTTGTAAACGTTCAGCACACGTTGCGTCGCTTGTACGTGGCTCGAGGGTTTCCGCTGACGTCACAGGCAGGCGGCGGTCACGTGACCGCGCGGCGTCGCTGGAGTTTGTATGATGGCGGCCAGTAATTATTACGGCTTCACACACGCCGCAGCCGGCGGCCAGTACAGGTACCGTATCAACACACACCGATCCGGGTCAGTCACGCTGTCGGTGCCGCGGAAGTGTTTCCGGGGCAGCCAGTAACATGCATGTGTCACACGTCAAACACAGACGCCTGTTCGTGGTTCTGATCCGGTTCTGATGACGCCGTGTGTTTATATGAGCCGCACCGCTGTGTTGTTCGCGTTACACGTGTATTTAGCGGACTGTGTTTGTTAATGGTTACAGAGATGCGTGTGTTTTAAACGAGCCTCTGGCCTGTTGTTACTGCTGTTATCATCCTGTTTATGTGTTTGTGCAGCACACAGCCGCCCCCTGTATACTCCCACCCCACCACGGGCAGTTACAGCGTTCAGCCTGCCCCCGGGGTGACCCACGCTGTCACTGCCTCGTACCCTGCAGCCACAGCCCAGCCTGTTCGGCCGCCAGCAACTGCCCCCTATCCCACCTACCAGCCCCATCCTGCCCCGAACTACACCTACCGGCAGCCGGAACCTTCGCCCCAGCCGACGAGCACCCCTCAAACCTACCAGGTGTTAGCAGAACCGGTACACAAATCTAACCTTTACTTCCTCTAATCTAACTGAACTTTCACGTTGCCTTAAGTTTGTTCCCATATGAAATAATTCAGGAGAGCTACACATACGGACGAACGCCGTCTGTCAGCACGTATGAAAACAAGCAGTACTTTCAGACCAGCATGGCAGCTGTGCAGCCGACTGCAGCGGAGTCGTACTTCCAGACCGGTGCGTGTGCGTTTCTGTTGGATGCTTGAATGTTTTGCCAGTGTTTCAGGAATACCAGTAACGGCAGACACACAGAACACAAACAGCAAATGTTTTTAGTTGTAACTGAAACCAGCGTTGTGATTTCAGGGCTGAAGGGTGTGTACAGTCCTGCGACTGCAGCTTACAGCCAACCCCCCGTTCAAAGACAGGTGGCCACCTTAAAACCAGCACCTGCTCCCAGTTCGGTGTCTTCAAACTACACCATCTACCCAACATCAACCAGTGTGCAGCAGACTCCACCCCCCATATCCACTTACACCCCCAGCTCTTCCTACAGCACCACCGCCGCTACGTCATACTCTGGTAAGAGTGTGTGCATCGCTGCCAGCTTCTTTAAATAGCCTGTGAGGCTCGTCTGTGGTTTGTTCTTATGGTGTCACATTTTTGTCGCTCCAGGTCTTAGCTATTCCAGCTATGAGTCTAGCGGTTACACGTCCACTCCGTCGTACTTCCAGCCGGCGCAGCTGGCACCCCCGCAGCCGCAGCCCCCCCTGCAGCAGCCCCAGCAGGCACCCCCACCCCAGCAGACACAGCAGCCCCCCAAACAGCTCACCAGCTCTTCCTGGAGCAACGCGGGGGGCTCCACCATCTCCAGCCCCCCGGTGAACACGTACAAAAAGCCCGTGTTCCACCAAAACAAGATCCAGAAACCCAAAGGTCCTCCCAAACAGCCACAGCTGCACTACTGCGATATCTGCAAGATAAGCTGCGCGGGTCCACAGGTAAGCCTGTGATGCAGTACGTTCAGTAACTGTGAGCATGTCTCTGCTTTGTGCCGCGCTGACGCCGCTGCCGTGCGTCCCGCAGACGTATCGAGAGCATCTAGAGGGACAGAAGCACAAGAAGAAGGAGGCGGCGCAGAGAGGCAGCGGTCAGGTGACCAATGGATCTCGTGGCGTCCAGACGCAGCTGAGGTGTGAGCTGTGTGACGTGTCGTGCACCGGCGCAGATGCGTACGCCGCACACATACGGGGATCCAAACACCAGAAGGTTTGTGTATGAAGCATTAATTGTCTTTAACATGCAAGTGGTTAAACTCCTCAAACTCAAGCGCTTCCTCCAACTTCTACTCAGGTGGTGAAGTTGCACACCAAGCTTGGCAAACCCATTCCATCCACAGAGCCTGTTTTTGTGAGCTCCGCCCCCGTTGCCACGACAATGACTACTGGTAAAACTGCAGCCCCCCCTGTGGCGACCCCCAGCCCCAGCGCTGTGACACAGAAGCTGCCGGCACCACCTCCACCCAAACCTGCAACCGCTCCGGCCAAAAAACCCACATCTCCCAAAGTCACGGTCAGCGGTGAGAGAAACAAAGTCATCACAGCTCCAGTGTGTGAATTGAGTGTTTGTTCAGCAGTGTATTTTAAAGATACGTTTCCTAAATGAAAACAGGTTGATGTCTGTCAGTTTGAGAGTGTGTCTGATGTATCTCATGAGTGTGTAAATGTTTCTCCGCAGGGAATAAATCCTGTGCAGCGCCTGCAGTGAAGACAGAGGAGGTGAGATCTTCTGTGCTGAGGACAGACCCTCTGAGTGATGAAGATGATGCTGAAGGCTCCGCCGCACACGCAGACATCCAGCCTGTGGGACATGATTATGTAGAAGAAGTGAGACGCTTCACTCAGAACAGTCAGAGCCAGAAACATCAGGAGTTTGAAATCGTTCATCAGATTTTATCTCTGACAGATGTTTTATTAACAGTGGAATGTGTGTTTCTGTTTCAGGTCAGAAATGAAGATGGAAAAGTGATTCGATTTCACTGTAAACTATGTGAATGTGGATTTAACGATCCGAACGCTAAAGACATGCATCTGAAGGGCAGGAGGCACCGGCTGCAGTATAAGGTGGGACATTATTGTTTGATATAATGCTGCTGGCAGGTTGTGTTGTGCTTATATAGAAATGCATGTTGTGTTCTCCTGTTTGGGAGTTATTATTTTCTAAACATTTGATCAGAAAAAAGTGAATCCAGACCTGCCGGTGGAGATCAAGCCCAGTAACCGTGCGAGGAAACTTCTGGAGGGCAAACTGAGGAAACAGAAGCAGAAATCTGTGCTGAAGAGACAGCAGGAGGACGAGCAGCGCTGGCACATGGAGATGAGGTCAGCAGTTTGTGCTTAAAGATGTTTGGACAGAACTGGACTTTATTTGTGTGTGCGGTTCTGCAGGAGGTACGAGGAGGACCTGTACTGGAGGAGGATGGAGGAGGAGCAGTTATACTGGGCAGAGCAGAGACGCAGGATGGCTCCGCCCCCTCTTATGGGCCCACCTAACATGCCGGTTCCCCCCCTACTGGTAAGGTGAAGCATTTACCGCAGTCCTCGCTGTTCCCAGACCTGCTTCAGGCTTCAAAGCAGGCAGAACTTTACAGAGAAATGACACAAATGTGTGTGAAAATGACGTGTTTCTCCTCAGCCTGTGCGGCGGCCGGACTCTCCTGATGACCGGCACATCATGGCCAAACACTCCGCCATCTACCCTGTGGAGGAGGAGCTTCAGGCTGTTCAGCGAATCGTCTCGCATTCTGAGCGCGCCCTCAGACTGGTGTCTGATTCGCTGCTGGAGAAAGAGGAGGAGCCTGCCGCGTGTGACGACGTGACGGACAAACAGTGAGAGTCCTCTGTGCGAGTAGCTAGCTAGCTAACTGAAGGTATTATGTGTGACATTTGCTATGATTCTGTGATTGTGTGATTCTGGAGCAGGTCGGAATCTCAGGCACGTATCCTGAAAGGAGTGATGCGTGTGGGAATTCTGGCGAAAGGTCTCCTGCTGCGTGGCGATCGGAGGGTCCAGCTCATCCTGTTAGCGGCTAAGAAACCGACCGTGTCTCTGCTGAGAACCATCGCTGAGCAGCTGCCCAAACAACTCGCGGTACGGTCTGATCATCTGTTTATGTTGTGCTTCATAAACCTCATGAAAGCTTTTAAACCACACAGACTAGAGCGGTCATGTTGACACCTGTCAGATGTGTTTGGAGGTGAATGAATGTCACAGAATCACACACACATTAAACTGTCACACGTCTCGCACTGTTACAAGAGTTCAGTTGATTTCTTCATTCTTGAGTTTAACAGTCACATGCGTGATGCTGTGGAAGAGAGTGATGAAACTCAGATGCAGTATCTGTTCAGACTCGTGTGTCACATGTATGTTGATGTTTGAACGTTTTACACGCAGCTGGTTTCGTCATATATGGGTGACGTGAGAAAAGGACATATTTCTCTAAACATCAAATGAAGAAATTATGTTTAGCATGTTTGATTGGACTGAAATAATTGTGTGACACTTCCTGTCATCTCACCCATATAGTTCAACTTAACAGTGTCTCAGTTTGTGTGTGATCGTTTCTCCTGTTGTGAGGTTTGGTCGTGTGTATCTGAACTGATCTTTAGTTTCACTGCCTGGTTATGACATCTGTACCTACAGAGAGAGACTGGGGCTTTCATGTACAGACCCACCCTCCCACACACACACACGTGTTCTTAGCATCGTCGCTAATTATGTTTGAGTCGCTACCGCAGGGGTATTAGCATCCTCAGAGCCCCCGTTACCCCCTGTTACCCCACTGTTACCCCACTGTCTCTCTGTAGTAACACACAGTGTCTTCTAACCGGCAGAGCTGTTCTGAGGATCAGTATGAGGTGCAGGTTCTGCCCGAGGAGGCCAACATCCTGATATGTTCAAGCACGGAACCAAAAATGCAGGTCACCATCTCTCTAACGTCTCCGGTGATGCGTGAAGACCCCGTCCCCAACATGGAGAAAGGTTAGAGAACACCTGCTTTCCGTCCGCAGTGCGTATGTCTGCCCTCCTTAAAAACATTGATGAAAGGCTCTATTCAAAAGCCAGAGAGCCATACAGAAAGTAACTTTCCATAAATAAATTGGCCTTCCTGTTCATTTTTAGCCCCCTCCATTTTTTGGTTTAGCCCATGATGTGCCCTTTTGTTTTGAAAAGAGTTTAGAAGGAACCAAAAACAGGATCTCTGACCTTTCTTTACCTGTGTACCTGTGTACACGTTTGTAATGAGCTGTCTTTAAACACGTTTGTAATGAGCTGTCTTTGTAATGACCTCATCTTGAGATGTTGTGCAGTGAAAAGTGTTTCCAGCTAAAGCTAAAGATATTCACACTCCTGTAAGGCCACAAACACACTGCAGAGGTTTCAGAGGAAGGGTCCGTTCACACCAAGAGTTATTCAACCGGAGAGATCTAAAATGTAGGACAATAATGAGTCCACGCTGACCACTATGTTAGCAGCTAGTGAACAGCTAATCTGAATGTGTTGCTGTTCACTCTAGATTAAACGTGTGTTAATGTGGACAGTAATATAGTTCAGTTATCTGAGTGTGAACGGCTCCTGACAGATTTATTTGCGTTTGTGAATGTGTGTGTATGAGACGCGTCAGGCAGCGGCTGCTTCTGCTGATTTGAACTGCGTTGTTTACACTGTTATTTTGATGACGCTACTTCATTGAACTAAAAATCAATAGTCACTTCCTGATTTCATTAGAAGTGACATCAGTCGCCAAATGTGGTTGTTCCTCCCACACATGATCAAACTCTGTGGCTGAGAACACGCTGCCCTGCTCAGGAAGTGACAACTGCATGAATCCCATTAAATGATCTTTCATGTGTTCAGAAAACAGGAGTCACTCCTGAAATTCAGATGTCAGTGGTAACCAAAGCAACAGGGAAGTAAATGTGTTTGTCACTGCCTGAACGTTTCAGGAGAACGTGGTTTAGCTGAACGCGGTTTTCATTCCTGCTTTGTGTTCTTAATTCTGTTCTGTACTCGGATGTGGAGTGACAGCCTTTTTATCTGCAGTGTGAATGTGGTGTAGGTTAGTTTTGATGTGTTTGAACAGAGGCCTCAAATCTTTTCTCCCAAACTAAGACCTAAGTGTTTTGAGATCTGAGATTGTTGTCTTGAATAATAATGACACATCTTGTTTTTTCTTTCACGGTATCAAATCAAACATGCTTTCTGTCATTTCCTGCTCTGATTTGGTTTGTTGGTTCTTAGGACAAAATGTTTCATGTTCTCTCTCTTTGTAAGTCACTTTGGATAAATAAATAAATGTAAATGTTTTGTTTGGGTTTGTTGATCATTTGTCCCGGCTGTATCAACACACCCTAAATGTAATATTTTCCATCCACATCATATTATTGCAACATGTTTAGGGACCTGGACATGGACACCTCGCCTGTAACATGTCACTTCCGTGTTGTTTTTTGTTTTGGTAGCATTGAGAGAAATCTCAGTTGTGCTGTTTACATCACACCTGTTTCATAAGAGTGAGGTGGTCTGTCTGTTCCTCCAGTTCCTCAGAAAAGTTCTCCTGATGTTCTCAGCAGGACCAAGTGCCTCGAGTATTTAGCTGCTCTGCGTCATGCTAAATGGTTTCAGGTATAAAGACCTTTGAAGTTTAACACACATTTACAGTTGAATGTCTCTGCAATGACCACCTTGTTGAGCACTAACTAGCGTCCTCCACAGGCTCGTGCCAACGGCCTCCAGTCCTGCGTGATCATCATCCGTGTTCTCCGTGACCTGTGTCAGCGGGTTCCTACCTGGAGCAGGTTACCTGACTGGGTTAGTCAAACTCTGAGTGTTTCTCGCTTATGAAATTGCAACACAATGTTCATATTGACGTTCCTCCTCAAAGGCCATGGAGCTGCTGGTGGAGAAGGCCATCAGCAGCGCGCCTGGACCCCTCAGTCCAGGAGAAGCTCTGAGGAGGGTTCTGGAGTGCATCTCCACCGGGATCCTTCTGCCAGGTAACACCAGTGACGTTCAAGGATCTCATGTTTCTCATCATGTATTCTCATGTCTCACTGGGTCTGTTTTACCTCTCTAACTGTTCTTCAGATGGACCAGGTCTTCTGGACCCCTGTGAGAAAGGGCAATCGGACGCTCTGGGGGGCATGACAGGACAGGCTAGAGAAGACGTGACGGCTAGTGCTCAGGTTCTGTCAGGTTATGAGATCTATACCGATAACTTTATTAATGAACGGCCTGTTATCTGTGTTTGAAAGTTTGAAATCAGTTGTTTGGTTCCAGCAAGCGCTGCGGCTGATGGCCTTCCGTCAGATCCATCAGATTCTGGGAATGGGTTTCTTACCCGTCTCCAAACCTGGATCCCGAAACCGCAAGAGACGTCGGGACGGCGCCGAGGCCGGGGAGGGAGAAGGAGAAGGAAAGAAAGATAAAAAAGAGGAGGACTGTCACGACCCGTGAGGTTCACGCTCACACATTAACCCAGACCATTATTATTGCCCCTCATGTGTAAATGATCTCTCCAGAACTGTGAGGAAACACAAGACATTTCTCCAAAGGTGGAAAATAAATGTCAGAATATAGTTGTTCCCCTTTCATGATGTAATATGGGCTGTATTACATCCAAACTGAAAATAACCGCTGCCCAAACCCAGACGCCTTCAGTGCAATGAAAACACTCCACATTAGTTTGAATCACTTTCACGTCTTATTATCGCTTCATGAATTAAAGCTTTAACAACGTATGCTGTTGTTTCATTGTTTACAGTCATAAGAATAATAAAGATACTAAAATATAAAGATATATATAAATATATAACAGATATATATAGATGTATTCTTTACTATTGTCATACAATGTGACGTCATCAGAACTGTGAGTTACTGAAGGACTGAAGTCCATGTTTCTGACAGTGTCTGTATGGACTGTATGTACTGTATGCTTAATATACACACTGTAGCCCTGAATCACCCTTCAAACGTTATACATGCCTTACAGCATATAACAGTATGTGATGACATGTGATGTAAATGTCATTAGGAGCACAGGCTCGTTTCTGAGGGAAAGAAACTTACAAGCACTTTAACATCAGATGCTTAAATGTCACATTTCCTACGTGACTCAGAAACGGGACGTTACGTTGAGATTTCGTGATCTAAAGCGATTCTGTTCATATTTGAAACACGGCCTCATTCTCCAAACACTATAAAGCAAAGAGGTCAGGTTCTAAAGATGAGCTTTATGGCTTCCATTGAGAATAATCACATGTTGACTGAGGTTAAATCCACACAGAATCTCTGACACTGTATCTGCAGGTTTTATCTGATCTGTCATTTAGTTTAGCAAAGATTAACTGCATAGCGCTTCACTTCCAGCTGTTGTAGTGGTTTGTTTAGTTTGACTAGTTGGATGAGGAGTAATCAGTTATTTTGGTGACCAGCGTTTGAACAGGGTAACAGGCTCATGATCTGAGTTTAGTTAGTTGTAATTTTTACACGTGCCTGAGGTTAAGTTCTCATGAACGAGTTAAAGTACTTGAAGTGTGAAATGAGCTGAATTTCTGTCTTCATATTGCAATATAAGATAATGTTATACCTCTGTGTTCTTTTATAACAGGAAACCTGAGAGAGAGAGAGAGAGAGAGAGTTCAGCTGTTAGTATATTGAATTATCAATGGCCTGTTTTTAACATGTAATGTGAACATTTCCAGCGTTCTCAGATGTTCCTGCTGAGTGTTTGTTATTGTTTGTAGGAATGTAACGGTGTGATTTTTATTTGAGTATCTGTGTAGAGCTGCTGAACTAAATAAATACATGTAAACACTGAGTGTGTGTTTGTGATTGGCTGTATGGCACATGATGTATGTGCTGATGAATCTGTGGGCTGAAGAAACATCAAACTGGAGGCATGACTTTTCTGAGGAAGTTGTGTCTTAAGACACGGCTGACAGTCAGAGCTCTCATAGAGGGAAACTATCATCAACACACACACACTCTTACACACACACACTACGTCTTACTGGTGAGTGACATGAAATATTAAATATAAGTGTTGTTAAGATGTGACTTGTGTTGGATGTGTAAGAAACTGTATGTGTGTTTATTTATTGATGTTTTAAAAGTCATTCATTCATTAAATAATCTGGTTGTGTTAATTTCTGTACAGAATATCTGTTTGTTCACTTTTAATTACTATTTTTAGGCTTTGAGTGACAAAAGACTTTTTATAGGTGCAGATGTTGTACTTGTGTTTCTCAGCGAGATCATTAAACAGGATCAATCGGTTCTGAAACGGTTTCATGGAAAATCTGATGATTATTTGTATGATATCATTTATCAGTCGTGAACAGATTGAACAGATTTGTGAAGCTGCTGCTGGAACTGTTGATGTTTAATATCTTCAGATATGGCCATGGTAAGTGAAACATCTCCCAGCTGAACACACACCACCGTCCACAGATTCTCTAATCTGCTGTTTGTTTCTCCTGTAGAAGACGTGGACGGCAGGGACACAATGTGTTGCCAAAAAGAACTACTGTAAACCTAAAGCAGATGAAATATCGTATCACAAGGGTGACGTCATAACTATCGTGGGCCCTGAGACGGTAAAATAAAGACATTTGCTCCTCTAACCGTTACTGATGAAGAGTTGTTGAGTGAGGGACGTGTTTTTCAGAAGAAAGGAGTGTTCAGAGCGAGACACAACACCACCGGACAGGAAGGTCTGATCTCAGCTTCCAGCCTGAGAGAGAGAGCGGCCGTCTGCATCGACCCCAAACTCAGCCTAATGCCGTGAGTCTAACTCTGCTGGTTTGAACCGAAGATCAGGGAGGAGAAACTCTCTTGTTGTGACGCAGATGGACTGTTATTAAAACTAAACTTGTTAAATATTAAATAATTTCAGATCAGAAGGTTACTAGCAGAAATTCATTGCTTTGTGTGACAAGTATGAAAGTTTGAGGGCTTTGAAATAATTCCAATGAATTTTTAAGAGCATGAAGTGCAGAAGTTTAATGATGGCGCTGATATTTAGTTTATATGTATATATTGAGTATATATGATTATATTAAAAGTTTAACACAGATCTTTGAAGTTTACATGTGTCAGGTTTGTAACATCTCTCAGTCTTCTCTGATGACTCCTCAGTTGGTTCCATGGGAAGATATCTGGCCAGCAGGCCGTCCACAAACTCCGGCCTCTGGAAGACGGGCTGTTCCTGGTTCGGGAGTCCATCCGACATCCTGGAGATTTTGTGTTGTGTGTCTGCTTCAGTCAGAACGTGTTTCATTACCGTGTCATCTATCAAGACAACAAACTGACCATCGACAGCAAAGAGTTCTTCTACAACCTCATAGACATGATAGAGGTGCGTCAGGCTCCACAGCTAATTTAAGTGTCTTCATGTATGTTTGTTTTCCAGTGACAAATTTGCTGGTCGAGTCTCGTGGTTTGTAAGAGGGAAATAACAACCATTTGTATTGTGGTGACTTTTTAAAGACCTTTTCTAAAAAAACTGTTTTTAAATTTCCGCTTTAAGTTTGAAAGAGGAAATAAACTAATTTGGGATTTCTCTGCGTTGTAAGCGGTGAGGTTTGTGTTTTAATTTGTATTTGTTGTTGCAGTTTTACAGTAAAAATAAAGGCGCCGTTGCTACAGTTCTGCTGAAGCCCAGAAAGAAGGAAGGAATGAAGTCTGCAGAGACCAAACTGATGAAATGTAAGTGTTGGTCCAGCAGTAAATGCCCCCGTGCTTTAAACAGCGTCTCATTGTGTGTGTGTGTTGCCCAGCGGGGTGGCTGCTGGAACTCTCACAGCTGACCTCAGGAGACATCATCGGTGAAGGCGAGTTTGGAGGTCAGTGTCTGAGACTGTCTCAGCGTCTGTATGTGTAACGCACCACAGGAGGGTAACTGGTGGTCTGTCTGGGTTTCAGCTGTGTTTGAGGGCGTTTATGCGGGACAGAGGGTCGCCATCAAGAACATCAAATGTGATGTAACTGCTCAAGCTTTTCTTGAGGAGACGTCTGTTATGACGTGAGTCTGTTTCCTGTCTGATGACCCCATTACGTGATGCCCGTCATTCATTTCCTGTTTTTTTCCCAAGCCAGCATGCTAACGGAAACAGAACCAAAATGATTGTGTAACAGTATCGTAGATTTTCCTGAAATTCAACCCACAGAGACTCAGTTAGCATGTTGCTAAACTAATGCTGCAATACATTAGTTAGCATTAATAAGTCACACTATGTTCACAGTAGTGATGTTTGTTTACAGGAAACTGCATCACAAGAATCTGGTTCAGTTGTTAGGAGTGATTCTGCACAACGGACTTTACATCATAACAGAGTTAATGACAAAGGTACCATCACATTTGAATGTTATACTTTAAGGACAAAGCCGTGATTTGTGAAACATACAGATCTGTTCTGAATGAAGGTGTACGGTCTGATATTTCTCTGGCTTTCACAGGGAAATTTGGTGAATTTTCTGCGCACACGCGGACGTTTCGCCGTCGGCACAAGTCAGCTGCTACGATTGGCACTGTAAGATCTCGGCAGAACAGTTTGAGAAAGGTTTATTGTTGTGCGTGCTTCATGTGTCATGATGTTTTGACAGAGATGTGTGTGAAGGAATGGAACATCTGGAGTCTAAGAAGCTTCTGCACAGAGACCTCGCCGGGAGGAACATTCTGGTGTCTGAAGACACCGTGGCTAAAGTCAGTGATTTCGGTCTGGCTGTGGCTAAAGTCACTTCCACGACCTCAGACACTTTAAAGTTACCTGTGAAGTGGACCGCACCTGAGGCCCTGAAGAGCAGAGTAAGAGAACCTCACCTGCAACACTGACCTGATGCTCCTCAGTGTGATGAAGACCTTCACTGAGACTAACTGTAGGGCGGGGCCTGGTTTTATCTTAAGGAATTGATTGGATGAAAAAGGGGGAGGGGTTACGAAAGAACATTGATTATAAATCATATAATCCAGTGACTTCATTGTTTTAATGCAGTAACATTTATTCTGGTCTCCACTCACTGTCTGCTGCAGAAGTTCTCCACCCAGTCGGATGTGTGGAGCTATGGGATACTTCTGTGGGAAATCTTCTCATACGGGCGGCAGCCGTACCCCAAGATGGTGAGTTTCTCTCCTGCACCAGAACTAATTTTGCTGGTCTTTAGTGTCTAAACCAGCTCAACCAGCTCTTTAGTGAATAACCAGCTCAGATCTTTAGCACTCTGCTGTTCCACGTCTCTCCTTGAAGTTCTTCAGAACACAGCGTGAAACTTTTAGTTCATTATTCTGCTCTTTATCTGGAATAAGATAAGCTAGTTTCTGGTTCTGCTCTTGCAGACGGTGAGTGAGGTGAGGGAACGTTTGGATCAGGGCTACCGCATGGATGCTCCTGATGAATGTTCTCCTGAGGTCTACAGCCTCATGAGGTGCTGCTGGGAGACGGATCCAAAGAAGAGGCCGTCTTTCCACAAACTCCGACACAAGCTGGAGAAGGAGTTCAGAAAACACCAGGCATGATGTTCCGTGTGGAAATGATGTTCTGAACATGTGTACAGCTGTCTGTTTATTTCTGTTTGCACTTTCTATTTATGTTTGTTTAGATTTAAGATGTTGAGAGCTTGAGATCTGACAGAATATTTAGCTGTTTATCAACTTCTATCATTGATGCCAAAGTTTAATTAAACGTCTTGGTATTTTGGTACAAATTGATCTGTCATTTGGTAAAAACTGGTGAAATGACCCATAAGAACAGACACTGTGTGACAGACTCTCATCCTGAAACGTCAACCAAACAATGAAAATATGATTCGGATCATATTCAATAAACGTTGATCATGTTTGTATATGAATGAATGGTGTGAGTGGTTGATTTGAGTTTCAGTCTTCAGTGAGGTTTGATCTTCAGGAATGATCTCAGATGTCCTCATGTTAACCACGTCTTCAGAAGATCAGCAGAAATGAAGACATTGTGAGGAAACTGGTGTGTTTCTCTGAAGGGAGGAAGAGCGTGTGATTAGAGGCTTGTGTTACTCACAGTAATACAGAATATCTGCAGGATTTTTATTGAATTGCTCAGTCCAGATTACTGCTGGTTCTGGAGTGTGATGTCATCACCATGAGACAGTCTGTAGATTGACTCTCCACACAGTTTTCTGTCTGTTATAAACCTCTGAGCAGGTGCAGTGTGACTGTAATAATTTCACTCAGCATGAATTAAATGAAGAATGTCAGGTTTAAATTCAGGAGTACCTCTGGCTCCCTCTGCTGGTTTCCTCTGACATTATTACAACATTAGGGCCGGAAGGGGGCGGGGAGCAACTGTTTGAGTGACAGGTGCTGCATCCAGTCAGCTGCTTAAGAGCTGAATTACATCAGCACAGCGTCTAGTGATGTTAGGAGAATGAGATTAAATGTTGAGCGGAGCCTGTAAAACTTAAATAATCCACACCATACAAACACATGAATGGTTGCTAGGGTGTTGCTAGGGTGTTCTGGGCTGTTGTTAATAGTCTGGTCAGAAACATCTGCTTAAGTTCAGGTGCTTCTTAGGTAGACAATAACAATTCATCATCTGATGGATCTAATAGCCATTATTACAGACAGCTAGTAATTGTGCTGGTTATGGGGCTGAAGGGAGTTAGACAGTTAATGTGATTTGATTAAACCAGAGAGTGTTTCTAAACTTGTCCCTGCAGCTGCTGCACCTGCTCAGGGTCAGACGATGCCTCTTCTGTTTGTAGGCTATATAGGGAGCTCACCAGGTTTTGGGACAGATCCCCAGTGACAGTAAAATGCACTGATGCTCCTCCTCTACGTGAGCTGATGCTCCTCCTCTATGTGAGCTGATGCTCCTCTGCATGAGCTGCTTTGTGTCTAATAGGATTTGAGGGATTACTGCTGTCATCTGATGAATGTAATCCTTCAGATAACTGATGCATCTGCTGAGCCAATTTCTGCTCAATTACTGTAATGAGGAAACAAGCAAGAGGCTTCAGGAAATGACCAACATGCTGGAATAACTGCAGTCTGTCATTCAGTCCCACAGCATCAATCTGAGAGCCTCACTTCTCAAAGATCTGGAGGTGATCTCACAACAGTCAATGATCCACAGCCTGACATTAGATGCTGTGAGATTCATCTGATCCATCCTGCTGATTAAATGTTACATCCTGTTTCATCAAACGTTTTTCCTGAAGTCATCGTAGGATTTTGCAGCATTGCAACAAACACACAAAAGTCATAAACTTGTGCCCTCTGTGAGGTTTACATGAAGTTTTGAGCACAGGGGTAGTTAAGCTAGTAAACAGACGGGTGGATGTTTGGAGAGTGTTCTGTTTAACAGGCTCTGGCAGTGTCGCTGCTTTCAGATGCCCAGTGAGTCAAAGACGATGTTCACGTGAGACGCAGGTGTTTCTCCTCTACAGGTGAAGAGCCAGAAGCTTTCCAGGTATTGTCCATCTTCTTTAGCCACTCAGCGCAGTCAGTTCTCCTTCAAGGAACTTGAATCTCCACGATTAGACGTCTGTCTGGCAGCGTATAAAGATCTTATAGTTGCTCAGTCTTCTCTTCAGATGCTGCTCAGGTCACAGAATGACTTCTGCTGGATGTAACATTTGGCAGCTCTGCACAGACGGTTTCTGGCTGCCTGCTGCTGTGATTCTTTTACAGAAAGTTTTTCTACAGAGACTAACTGAAGGCAATATTTAGCTAATTCTCCATGTTGTAATACTTTGTAGTTCCACAAAGTTTATGTGGCTGTTAGCAGTTTTCTGTGATTGTTAAACTCCGCCTCAATCAGTGATGTCACACAATGTTATCTTTAGAGATTCAAGGTTTGCTCTGCTAAAATCTTGTGTTTGTCTCTGTACAGCAGGTTTGAGTTTGTGCCACAAAAGGTACTAATATTATAATGGTTTAATGTTTTTATTAGAAAGTTTAGTGTCGTGTGTTTTGAGTTAAATAATAATTTTTGTTCAATAACAAATCCAGATCTTTCGTCTTTAAAACAATAGTCAGAAGAATCGCTGCGTCTTTCCTGTGGGCTGAATTCAAGCTCTGTTTGCAGCAATTACTTCAGCAGAAAGCGTCTGTCAATCACTCTTAAGGGGGAAGAGTCTCCGGTAATCCCAGCCTGTTATTTCCCTTCTGGAGAGACAGAAGATCAGATCCCTGCAGCCGAACCCACAGAGAAAATTCTGCCTTAGTCTGTGGGCTGACAGAGTGAGATGTTCTGCTGAAGGTTCTGCTGGGGGAACAGAAGTTCATTCACCGCTGGAGGAACAGGTGGATGCAGGTCAACCGCTCTGAACTTCACACTTGAGATGTACGTCCTGTTATATAACTCACACCTTATATATCTACAGTCTAAATGCAGCTTATGTACACATGTGATCTTAAGTTCAACTCTTGAGAAACTGGCAATTAAAATATGTAACAATGTGTGTTTAAACCTTTAAGTTTTTATTAATGTAGTGTTTTGTTTTACTGGGAATTGTTCAGTGTTGGATATGAAAGATGTTAGATGAGTTTTCAGGACAGTGTTAAGTATAATAAAGTGATGTTTGTTAACTAGATTTAAAACCGCTCATAACAATATTAAGAACTACAGAGAATGAAAGAATCTTTAATAAATTGCTGCACTTGCGACTCTCCAACATTTTATTCATTGTGAACTTTATTTTGTCAGTTTGAGTTCCTTCATTAGATCAGGTTCTTCTCTCTGGTGAGGCTGATCTCTAGAGGCTGAAGATCGATGCATTTGTCACTGGACAGCATGAACGCGGTGGATGACGCCTGTTTCTCACCCAGTAACTTCCACGAGATGGTCAGAGCGGGAGGAGCTGTGGTGGGCACTCGCGTCCACAGCATTGATGTCATTCTGGGCTTCAACAAGGACCAGGAACCTTTGCTCAACCCAGGAGGAAACATTGTGCCCCATAAAGTTGGAGTGGAGAACTTTGGAGATCCAGGGAAACAGAACCAGCGAGTTCCACCTTACGAACATTTGCCTCCCCTCAGGAACAGCTCAGAGCCGCCTGCTTTCCACGGTACAGTAGATCCTTCCTGAACCAAATCTGTGTGGCATTCTTCAAAACCAGAGTCACTGACCCATAGATGTTTCTGTTATTAACAGGAGAATTAGAGCGGCAGCTAAAGTTTGATTCTCAGGCACAAACACACTTATTGTACTGATATAATATATACAGCACTGCAGGTGCTTTGGATAATGGCATCTGAAAAATGTATTAATGTTAAAGTTTTCTCTTATGTCAACTATCAGTGAGTTTATAATGATTCTTGCATTTATTCTTCCTTCAGTTTCTCTTTGATGGTGAGTTAGAGCTTAAAACTCAAGATGTGATACAGGCTCTTGTGTTGAGCCCTCCTGGTGATTTTAATGTGATAATGGCTGCTTGCCAGAGCATTAACATCCAGCGTCACCTTAAAAGACCTGAAGGAAAGTCAATTTACGCAACTCAACATAGTTACCCAGATGCCTCCTGTCACCTCAACTCCTCTTCTTCCTCAGCCCTTCATATCTGCAGAGGAAGATGTTTCTCTCACACAGTTTTATTTCTAAAACAGTTTTGAAACCAAGTAATACAAACTTAATACAAACTGATGTGGATGTTAAATGTTTTAAAATAGATAGAAATGATTCAGTCAATTATTCAATTTGATCAGAAATGTTTGAAGCATCTCTTAAATCTCTTCTGAAACTCTATAGTAATATGTTTCCACCAACTCATTGGCGTCTACGAGAAACAACTGAAAAATTTCAAAGATACAAAGAGAAAGTCTTTAGAGGCTGATAAAACCTGAAAGCGTTTGGCACTAACTCACATCTAATCTTCTCCTGCCTCAAACGAGATTACACAACTGTGCATGTTCACATAATCATTTCACTTTCTGTGCCAGTTTGTTTTTCCATCAGGCTCATAATCCATCGTGCTTCTTAGCTGTAAAATCAGAGAAGCTCTGAGAGTTGAGGTGTGCTGTGATGGTGGGTCAGTATGGATGAGATCTTTGTGAGTGTTTGAGATGGTTTGCTGTGAGTCGCCAGCGAGTCTGAGCTGTTTTATTGGGCCGTCTTGTGTCTGACAGGTGCTGTGATGATAACTGAACCACGAATGACCTCCTCTATTGTGAGAGTTCAGTCTAATGACTCCTGACTGATAATGAAACGCTGTTGTTCTGTGATGTCTTCAGACTGGCCTGTTTATCTCTTTGTTTACTTGTGATCAATGTTTTATAGAGTTTATTTACTGTTCGGTCTGTTGATCATTATAGAGACAAATTATATACACAGGGTTTAAATAAAAGTTTTGAGAAGATCATTCTGGTGTCCAGAAGGTTTTTGGTTCAATCCTGGCAGGAGGTTCTAATTGAAAGATTGTTCTAGAATAAATTCTAACACAGTTTTTGTGATCCTCAGAAGTTGACATGTTCTGCAACAAGAGTGACGGGGGGTTGGGTGAGCTGAGGAAGTCCGTCGACAGCGACAGTAAATCTCCAGACCCGGCGGATGGGGAACAGCCCAAAAAGAAGCACAGACGGAACCGGACCACCTTCACCACCTACCAGCTGCACGAGCTGGAGCGAGCCTTCGAGAAGTCCCACTACCCCGACGTCTACAGCCGAGAAGAGCTGGCCATGAAGATCAGCCTGCCTGAGGTCCGAGTACAGGTGTGTTCCTGCCTCATCTCAAATGAAGCTGCTTCTACAAACTCAGTGTTGTGAAAAGCTCAATGGAAATAAATGAAAAAGTTACAATAAAATGTGATTCTATTACTATACAATCATTGTTTTTGTGGTCCAGTAACTCATATAATTTGAAAGAAATATTTTCTTATTTCTAAAGTACAAATTCACACTTTTAATTCATGTTTTAAAATCTCTGCGTTCCTCCAGGTCTGGTTTCAGAATCGCAGAGCCAAATGGAGGCGGCAGGAGAAAATGGACACCAGCTCTGTGAAGCTCCACGACTCTCCCATGCTCTCCTTCACCCGTCCGCCCGTACACCCCACCATGAGCGGCTCCCTGCCCCTGGACCCCTGGCTGGCCTCCCCGCTGTCCAGTGGCGCTCCGGTGCACAGCATCCCAGGGTTCATGGGTCCCACACAAGGTCTGCAGGCCGGATATCCCAACCACAGCTTCTTCAGTCCAGCCCAACCCATGTCCCAGAACCTGCAGCCCATGGCCCCACCCACTTACCAATGCCCTCCTCCCTTCACTGAGAAGTTTCCCCTGGAGGAGGTCGAACAGCGGAGCTCCAACATGGCTGCTCTGAGGATGAAAGTGAAGGAACACATTCAGTTCCTGGACAAACCCTGGCAGCCCATGTGCTGAGATGATAGAAGCTTCTGGGACTGAAGCTCTTCAGGTTCCCTGGTTGTTGAAGGTTAATGAGGAGAAGTTGAGCTTGTGATGAACGATTATTTGTTGTGAAAATGTTTGGTAATGAAATGTAGACACTGACTGAGTCGTCTGAAACTGTGTTTATTTATTCTCATGCTTTCCCATTAAAACCAGCATCATCTGTTTCTGAATGAAGGAAACAAGCACAGGGATTGAAACGCTAACGCTGGAACCGGTTCCTTTCTTCCATGTTCTAAAGCACATAAACATGTTTGTAAGCGTGGTTTCAGTTCAGTTGTCAGTGATCATCACATTTCTCTGTTTCTGAGTTACTGAAATGTGATACGAGGTCATGCTTTACATCACATGACCTCTGTCTGCAAATTCACACTCTGCAGAAAGTTCTGCTGCAGATGTTTTAGGTTGACAGAACCGTAAACATAGACTAGAAGAAACCTTCATTTTAATCATAAAGACTTTTATAAGGAAAGCAGGTCAGAGGAAATTAACAGAGAGACCGTACGTGACCTGAACACAGAACATCACAGAACCAGCCGTTGACTCACGCCTCAGAAACTCACTGGACAGGCTGGTTATTTTTATAAAAAGGAAACTCACTCAGTTCAAGTTGCCAGAATTTGTTAGCAGTAAGATGACGTGTGTTTGAATCTCCTTTAACAGCTCCTGATGTATAATGTCACTCATTACAGGATATCATGACTTTATACAGAAGCTGAGCTGATGTTTTTACACAGTTCTGTTAGGTTACAGATGGATTCTGTGATGTTTAGAACTTGCACCGTTTAAACAAGCCAAAGTTAGACAGCAGTGTGACAATCTGTGTATGTTTGTGTTATTTTACAACAAAAATGAATGTTTCTATTGTCTCTTAAACATTTTTATAGTGACATTAAACAAAGTAACTGATGTCCAGAATTGTTCTTTGAATAAATAAATGTAGTTTGATAAACGCTGGTTTCTGTTCTCACTCAGAGGTGGGTTAGATGTTTGTCACGTGTCTGCTGGACATACAAAAAAGCTTCTGGCTCTTTATGTTTCTTCTGAGTGGCGCCGGACCGGCCCGTTAGGCAGATGAGGTTCCAGTCAATCAGACAGGCCCGGGAGGGGGTCGTGTCTCCAGGGGTCACAGTTTTCCTAATTACCCCTGATGCTCCTGTTGAAGCACATGTTGACGTCGCCTGATGTTCAGCTGCATTCATGATGCGTGAGCTGTGCTGTCAGACAGATGGAGGACCACAGGAACCATCTGGACCCAAAGCCCATGTGCTGGGAAATGAGCAGGAGGCTGTGAATGTGGGTTTCCCCTCCACAACCTGCTTGTGTTTGTCCTGCCGGTGGAGAAAGAGGCATTTGTGTAAGAGACAACCGCTGCTGTTGTTGTAACTCCCTCCAAAGGTTTGTGCGGGTGAGTGAGAAACGTGACAGCAGCACAGCTGAACCTCTCTGGGCTGAAGGGAGTCCTGATCATCAGGGTTAATGATGGAGAAAATCCCCCAATTAGGACCTTTTCCTGCGGGCCGGGATGAGTTCAGCGTGAGGATTATTGCCCAGCAGAACCCGCCGGCCGCTGCATGTCTCTGCACCCGGGCTGCAGGGTTGCGGGGAGACATGCGTTCAGCTGCTCCGGCACAAAGGAATCATGGGAAAGCAGCAGTTAATCTCCTGTGAAGAGCTTTTGTTTGTCAGGCTGAGAGAATGTGCTGCTCCTCCAGTCTCACGCGCTGAATGTGGGTCAGGCTGGTGTGTTTATATGGCACACGGGCTCCTATAACACATTACAGGTCCTGAAGTATTTGAGATCTTAATTACCTTCAAATGTTTCATGTGAAAAATCATGTTTTAAGTATAACAAACTAACAAAGTTTTATGTAAATGCCCAACGTTTGACATTTGTGATCGAGTTTAAAGAGTAATAAAAGTGTCCCTTCATCACAGCCTCTCTGAAATATAAATGACAGAGTTGCTGTATTATTATTATTCCTGTATTATTCCTGTGTTATTCCTGTATTATTCCTGTATTATCTGAGGTTAACAGGCTGGAACAGGTTTGATTTTCACACGCTCTGCTCACATGAACTGAAGCATGTTTTCATCATCTTGTGTCCTTCACTGTTAACATGACGATTGGTTTCTTATGGGTCTGAATATCCCTTATAGCCATAATTCATCTAAACACCTTAATGTAATAATTGATATATGTCGTTTCAGATGTAGAGTCACGTGATAATTATTAAACTAATAAAGCTCTCATCATTTTGTCATGTGTGGTAACAACCCTTGAGCTGCAGGTTCATCCGCCGACCGGCAGGCGGCGCTGCGCCAGAAGTAGCCCATCGGCGCCCTCGCCCCGCCGGAAGTCGTCATCATTCTGTTTCCGCTCGCGTCGTTCTTCAGGGTAAAAGAAGCCGCTCGTGTCGCGCGGGATTAACGCGAGGTTGTGCGGTTCACGTCTCACCTGACGCGCGGTTCATGTTCCCAGCGGCTGCGGGAGCGTCGGAGGCTCACAGTAATGGACATATCAACCCCGCCCGAGGGTGAGAACGAGCCGCCCGCGTCAAC
>JBAJNP010008171.1:0-20825 GCA_036877545.1 Yasuhikotakia modesta | reverse complement strand
CTCCAAGGCATGTCATCACAATTCAAAGTGACACATGCAAAGACGGGAACACTAAGTGAAAGAACGACAGAAAGAAAGGCGGGAGGAAAAGAGAGAGAAGATTAAAAAGGAAAAGAGAGAAACAGAGACAGAAGAAGAAACTACCCTCTTACTAATCAAAAATACTCCAGAAAAGGAAACAAAACACTATTAAACAAAATACTTATTTAAAAGCTGTTTTATGTTTTATTCTACATTTCCTGCAAAACAATTGTTATCGTTTCTCTCATCAAAACCTTTAAATGAAAATGACAATATTTCAGAATGCGAAATACGAGAGATCAAATATTGTTGCACAACGTTTGAGAAACATCAACAGTCACATGAGATTAAAACAACGTATCAAATAAATGAACTGATTTAGGACGTCCTGATGAGCTTTCTGTCATGATCTTGTTTTTAAAGACAGACGGATATAAACCGGCTCTCAAAACCTTCTTGATATCAGGATGTTTGTGTTTGGTGGAATAGCCGAGTGTGTTAACCAGGAAAAAACGAGTGAGACCAGAGGAAAGGTCACCTCCACAACACACACATACACACACACACACACACACACACACACACACACACTCACACACACACACACACCACAGCACTGTCAGTGAAACTGAAAAGGTCAAATGTGTTCCCTGCAGAACCCCCCCAACACACACACACATGCACACACACACACTCACACACAGCTGTATGATACACAATCACATACATTCTCAACACACACACACACACCCTAAAGCACAAACAACTCCCAACCCTTCCTGTGGGTCACCATGATTTTAAGAGTACAAGTGCAACACAGAGACATTATAAGAGCGACACACAATTTCAGTCCCAAACTGGTCCACAGGGACTGTTGGACACACACACTTCTGTAAGTCTCTGTCTGCTGAGGTCCAAACCATGATTGATGGAGCCAGTATTGAGGTAATATTATCAGGGACCGCGGCTCGGCCGGTCCTCTGTGGCATCATCAAGGTCAGAGGTCGATTACATTAGTATCGAGCGCTGCACAATATTACAACCTTCAGCATGACAACGCAGCACACAGAAGCCTGCAGAGGACATGAATTCTGGAAGTGGATGAAGTATTAAATACTGGACTTCTGTCCCACTGCACTGGATGAAACTGAAACTGCTTAACATTTCAGACACTGTATCAGTTACACACATAATAATCACTTCTGTGGAACAAAAGCACAGAATTCTGCTGAATGGAACATTTATAAAACATACAACTTCAGAAAAACGTTTTTCTGATTTGTGATCAACAATGTTAAAATATGTTTGACAAAGGTGGCAGTGAGAAAGTTTGAGAGAACTTTTATAAAACATGTTAGCTGGGTAAACGTTAGCCATGCTTGATTTTGTATAGAATGCTTTAAGATGAAGAACGCTAGCTCAGGTTAACTTACCATTCTGTTAATCCTGACAAAGTCCTCTGGTTTCTTTGACCAGGCTGGTAGTTCCACGTCACACACAGGAACCCCGTCATCTCTGTCACCCATACAGTAACCGTTACTGTTCACAAACATCTCCGGCAGGTAGTAGAACTCAGGGATCAGCTCCTGATGAAGAAGAGGAAGAAGAGGAAGAAGAGGAAGCAGTTAAAATTCTTGACAAAGTCTTCAAGAATCCAATGAAATGTATTTATTGTAGTAGAAACAGGACAGTTTAAATACAGATTCAAACACAAATGCTTTCAATGTGGCATGTTTTGTAGCCCAATGGATTCAAATGTTGACCAGAAGATCTTCAAAAGCAGAAAACCAATGAAGGACCATCAGTTCAGAAACACTTTCCCAAAGTCTGGAAGTGTGGGAAACGCATGAAGATGGAGGAGGGAAAAATAGTGAATAAACACAATGAGATGACAGGAAACATGTGGTTATGTCAGTCTGAAGTGAGCTGATGAACAGATCTGTTGTGTTTGTTGAGGAACACGTGGCAGGTTTGGTTTTATTGTGTTCCCAGTTAGGAGACATGAAAACCATGGAAATGTTCACCTCAAACATCAAGTTGAAAGAAAAGCACACACGTTCCTAATCCGTCTGTGCTGTCGCTGCCATATCACTTCAAATTACCCACAATTCCCTGTGAGAGACGTTGCTGTACGCTGGGGCATGTGCACACGAGGAATGTGACCTTCTCTCCGTTTAGTGTCACTCAAAAACACTTGCCTCTGAAGAACCCTTAAAATCCTTTAAGACCTCATTCTTCTCACACACATTTGAACCTGACAGGATGACTGTTATTCCCCCACAAAAACAAAGAGAAAGTTGGTTTTAATTTAAAAGTTGCCTTCTTTTGAAATAAAAAACCATTGAACTACACAGCTTCAGTGTTTTAGGAGAGTTCTTCAAACAATCGTGAAACAGAACTGGCGTGTGGCGGGTCGGTTACACCTACAATAAAGCAGTTTTGTTTCTGTAGCTTTTAGCTCCGTGTGGTGCAGGGTCAGTATTTAAAAATACATTGCAGGTGTGTTTCAGTCTCAAATATCTCTCGCACACACAGCTTTAAATGGCCAGCAGGCATAAAACATTCTCCTCTGGCAGTCAGCACAAACAAACAGTATTTATCGACAAAGCCACAGGCTGGTATTTAAACTCAAAGGGAACAATCAGAACTGGACAGAGCCGTCATCTGTCCCCTGACAGCACACCGACCTTAAAAGCTTTGTAGGCTGGGAACATTTTCAGAACGGTGGCTCACATCAACTTTCTCTCAAAGCTATCAGAAATGTTCTTGCAGTAACGCTAATAGAACGTTCTTTTAACACTTCAATACAACATATATCAATAACTTCATCCTAAATCAGTAAGTGGAACATTTTCAAAACGTTACAGAATTTAAAACGTTCTTATAACCAAGCAAAAATGTTAGTACAATGTCTAAAAAATGGATGTTTTAAATATTTTAGGACTTTCAGAGAACAGATTTAAGGTTTTTGTTACTTAATGAAAATCTTACAGAAACATTCTTACAACCTAAAATTGTTAGTATCTCACAGGATAGTAACTTTGTGCTGCTGGTCCCAGATCAGCTTCACTCACAACCCAATAATTCCTCCACAGCCTCATAATAGGCTGACAAGTCAATCACACTCAACTCGCCCGCTTCACACCGTTCACCCTAATGACACCCGCTGGAGAGCTGTCAGCACACAACACTCACAGCTTCACCAACCGATTATTGAGAAACTGTCGCGGGTTCGAGGGAAAGTCGCTCTCTTACTCTCAGCAGGTGGTTCGACTGCTGGTGACAATTTTCTGACAATGCTTCAAAAACCACTTTCACAATTAAGTTCATCACATCAGCATGAAATGTCTAACCAAACTAATCTGTAAACACGTACAAAACAAGAGTCTGATGTCTGGAGTCACAGGCAACGCTCAAAGAAATTAACAACTCTTCCATCTTTTACTCATTTATGTCATTCCAAACCTTTAACTTTTCTTTTTCAGAGGAAGACAATCAAAGATATTTTGAAGTAAGTTGGTAACCAAACAACAGTGGCACTTATTTTTGTGGCGCTTATTGACTTCAAAATATCTTCTTTTGTGTTCCACAGAAGATAAAGTCATACAGGTCATGCAGGAAAATCTTTAAGATTAGTCTCAAATTAAACTCATGTTTGAGATTTAACCACAAGCAACTTACACCAATATGTAAAATATACATCAGTACCATTGTTTTCTCTCAAGATGCATGCCAGTCACATTTCTGAAAGCCTGTTTGTGAAACCTAAAATTAGCAAACAGGAAATACATTTTTCTGTTATTCCTTCAAAGGAAACAGGAGAACAGATCTTTGGTGATCAAAATCATCCTGTTCTGCATGAATAATCCTTATATTTCCATCTGAACAGATGATTGGTGACTGTTTGGGTTGTTCAACACGATCCACACAGACACAGGAGTGCATCTGAGAGACTCATATTTGCTAACATACCTTGTGTTTTCCTGTCCGCTCATTCACTTCCTGTGTACCTCATGTTACTGCATGCAGTTCCCCAGCCTGGGGTGGTAAAAGTTCTGCCTCTACATAAAAGACTGCATTTTAAATAGCTTTTGTCATTAATGCTTTATTAATGGCCAGGGGCAAAGCCAGCCGCCATGGAGCGTGCCGGAGAAGTCTGACACTTTTAGGTCAGTGTGAGTGCGCTTGCGAGGCTCAAACGAGGCAAAGGAAACAAGCATTATTGTGATAAAGTGATGGTGCTTTGAGAAATGTGCACAATTAATGATAGTTTACTTTAAATGATTAGGAAATACCTTCATTTTACAAAACCCCGCTGGAATAAACGTAAAACATTTCAGTGGTTAGAAGCTACAGACACTAAACTCCAGTGTGAATCACAAAAGCTGTGATGTTTGCCTCTCTACTGCCATCTCTGTTAAAGACATAAAATTACAGGTGAATTGCAAAGTTATTTTCTGCAGTTTTTCTGAACAACTGCAGCTTTAATGTTAATGCACCAATATTTTTGCTGAGCTGGAACAGTTTTTAAGACTGACTGAGCTAAAGACATACAAACTCTTTCAGTAACTGTTTATGTGTTTATTTAATTCCCTGCTGTTGCAGATGGTTGGATGGACATCAGTAAGTCTCAGACACTAATGACCAGGCAACAGTTAATATGCACGTCTGAAGTTACCTTCACATCCGCGGTGTCGCGCTGACAGTGTCTCCACGATCGAGCCACGCTGGAGAAGGTGCGGTTTGGGTGATCAAACTTGTTGCCGTTGGCATTAAGGAAAAACGTGGTGAAAGGTTCCTGCAATTCACAAAACAACACTGTCACATTTTCTACGAAACTTTTACTGACCCAAATGAGCTTCCAAACGCTCCTAATGTGCAGAAGCTGTCATGGACGTCTCTGACTCTCTTTGCAGGTTGTTTTTTGCACTGACTGCTAATTAGCTCTGTGTTGCGACAAATGCGAGTTGCTCTCATCGAGCAGAAATGCACCTGATCCCCCCGCAACATCAGCAGAACAACATGCGTAAATTCATCCTGACTTATTTTTTGCGGTAATTGGAGCAGGTTTTGATGAGGAGCTGCTCTGAGAAACGTTCCGTTTGCACAAACATCTCAATGGAGAGACTCGTCTGTCAGATTGTAAGAGTTTGCGGTGGGTTTTCGGTAACAGCCGTGGTGAAGTTAATTATACGGCCTGCTGGCTGAGCAGCTCAGCTCAGGATTTAATTGGCAGATTTGGGGTCATCAGTCTGGGCGGCTGTGTGAGATGTTGACATGAGATGCTGGAGTGGAGAGAGAAGATGATGGTGCTGCCAGAAGATCCTTCCACATCATCATCATCATCATCATCATCAACACAACAACAAACCCCCTGCAAGAGCCAATTACTAACTCTACATTGTGTTTTTATTTTCTTCTCTCTTATTTCTGTGCTCTCAAAGATGAATGAATGGATTAATAGATGTTTATACAATACAACCGCCCTGAAAAAAAAATGAAAAGTCTGAAGTTATTTATTCGTGGCATTTCAAACCTGGAAAACATTTTTTCTCTTGGAACACAAAAGCTGAATCTTTTTGGTGATGTAATTCCTTATCAACACACACACAGACATAAACACACACACACACACACACACACACACACACACACACACACACACACACNAGCTGAATCTTTTTGGTGATGTAATTCCTTATCAACACACACACAGACATAAACACACACACACACACACACACACACACACACACACACACTGATCTGGGGATTTTCTCAACCCTCTCTGATTTAGCCCATTCCACTACAAGTGATCATGCACCACTGGTCTCAGATCAGCGCTTAACAGACGGCTAGGATAAGTGAGCAGTTAGCAGGAGATGATGATGGACGTTTCACGGCTCGGTGTGCGTCAGAGACGCATGAAGTTGTCACATGTTCAGAGACTATTCTGACTTCCGCTCACACTCGTCTGTTTACCAGCCTGTGAAATCCACTCACTGGCCTCTGCAGTCAATAGAGATTTTCTTCAGTGCAGCTGATGTTAACACGCGCTCTGATTGACAAAGATGTGACTCAATGTCTGATACAGCTTAACAAAACACTCACACTTTTGACAGCATTATTTTCGAAGATCAAGATTTATGCTTTTAAAAATATATGGAAATGAATGAAACAGATTTTGCATCACAGAATTGAAATATGTTCTGATGTACTGTAACTCTTCCCAGCAAATGCAATAATTAAAGCGTTTGTGACCCTGCTGGCAAAATGAGCAAAAATGAGATAATTATGAGCTACTGGCAAAACAAGTAAAATTGACAGTTTTAGTCTAATGTGAAGTTTTTAGGAAAATAAGTTAACCATGGCCTCTGACTCACTTATAAACATCTAAAATTATCTTCTGTGTTTTCTGTGAGGTGAATTTTACTAAATTGTCCTTTATTTTATTAATCCATGAACGATTTTCAGACAGGTGCAACTCGTTCATTTTTACGTCCGATTCCAACTAAGGATGTTTTTAAGGATGTGAAAATAACAAGAACTCCCTCAAAGTTACTCATTGTAGCTCATTTTGCCAGTAAGAGTCACATTTGCATAATCACAAAAATGACATCTGCATCACAATCACAAATAAGCGTGAGGTAATTGTACTTCCCCTATAAAAGTGACCAGCCCAATAAAACGCAACATTTCACAGAAGGCAATAACACGGTCCAGAACCTGCAGACAGCTGCAGTATTAACCACCAGCCAGATGCTGAGAGCATCAGATTTCTGTACCATCAGCCAATCAAAAACACTTACGATTCTGACAAGCCAATGGAGAGTTGAGAGGGAGGTGGAGTAGTGACTGGTGTAGTGGCAGGGCGGCGTTTCCTCTTCCCATGATTCATAGCGTTCTGCGTAGAACACGGCACGCTTTGGATTCAGCGCTCCGATTGGCTGAGAAAACACATGGGAAAAAACCAGGAGGTTAAATATTTATACAATAGCGCATAATCTAAGCATGCAGAGAATAAAGCTATAAAAATACAATATAAACGAAAGATATTAATATTAATCAATAAAATATAAATGATAAAATAACTGCAATTATTATAAAGATCTTTTCATTTTCCAAAATCTTTGCATTATGCATGAGCTGTCAGTACATCTGTGTGTGTGTGTGTGTGTGTGTGTGTGTAAGGCCTCAGCTATAAGACAGCTAGTAATCCGGCCCGGTTTAACCCTGTCTGACCTGATTTACACCCTGTATGTTCTGACCAACCTGTTAAACTCTCACATAATCCTGCGGAGCGTCCAGAACAAACAGACACACTGGCATCAGTGAGCCCTGAATCCTCTCACACACACACACAGATCTTACAACATAAACACTGTAACGTCGTTTATATTCTGTGACGGCCTAAAGTCAAATGTAGACAGTGCATGTGTTCAAATACTGATCTGGTTAAATCCACTGCAAACAAAGATGCGGCGTGATTCATGTAAGAGAAAGTGAGACAGCTTTCATTAGTGATGAACTGATTCAGTTCTTTGGCATTTTCTCTGAAATGTCAGAGCAGCCGTTGAGGTCAAAGTCTGAAAATGTTACAGGTCCAAAAAAGTCCAAAAAATCTGAAAATAAAGGATTTAAACAGTTTGTTTCTTGATGAAGTATGATATTTTTGAGGAAAACACGACAGTTTACCTGCAGAAGAAGACGTTCACATTCACCACAATGTGTTTTTAGATTCTCAAGTTTGCCATGAAAACATGGCAAACTTTCCCATCCGCTCCAACACTGATGTAGCTCGACTGCAGCGAATGAAAGAGACGTTTATGGAGATCTGATGAGATTTATGAGGTGATAATGATCCGCCATGTGACGTTTACGGCTGACCCTGATTGGACGAGCAGCCACAGGAAGTCTAGCACGCTGTTAAAACCTTCTCAGTACGTCCACCTGAATGCAAGAGTCTCATACGCAAAAACCAGCTAACCAGGAAGTCCCTCATTTAGCACGACATGCAGATTTACCTGGTTTAACAGAGAGGCAACACAAATGTTTCCAGTGCTAGTCAAAGAGCTGCATTACTGTCCAGCTAACAAGTCTGGGTTAGAATTTTAATTGAACATATTAGAAAACGTCCATATATTTTGTATAACTTCTGTTAAGCACAATGTCACTGTTACATATATTTAAAAAATGACAGAATATTTCTATGCTAATCACACAAACAACCATCTACTGGCTGAATGACATGCTGACGCACTTAATAGGGTGAACAAAGAACCATGTAATTGTCCGAGTGGAGAGTCTGCAGGGAATCAGTCTTAAATATAAAACAGGAGTTTGTGTAAATATAAAACAATCCAGACACTCGCTGCCAAAAGCGTCTGCAGAAAACACTGCACAACATATGCTGACGGTAACAGCTAAATGCCCGACTCAAAAAAACTCTGTCAAAGATAAAAGTCTGAGATCTGGACGAAGATTTCTGAAGTCCTGGCAAAATAACCCAACATGTTTAAAACATCTGACTGAAACATTTTATGCAGCACAGAGTTTCCATAGATTTATAATTAAAGATGCTTTTAAAATTCCTGGTTATAAGTTAAACCGAGTTTTTCTGACATTGAGATGTCGCCTCAATTTATCAGCTGAACCACAAACAGCGTCTGAATTAAAAAATAATTGTGGTTCATAATGTGAGAAAAGCAACAGATTAAAACTTATTAGCCGTGTGGTAACAGTAAATTAGCACGATAGATGGTTTTCAGTTCATTAATCATGATGTGGACAGAAGTGTGTCTGTATGCACAGAATAAAGGTCATGAATATGATGTCACACGTCTTACATCATAAGTATATAATGAAGAGTTTGAAATAATATCCCTTGTGACTTAATTAAGCCAAACATTCAGAAACATTCAGACACAGCATCTCTTAAATAATGAGACAAGAATGATAATTGTTTTAAAAGCTACACAAAACCTCAAAGCTTTCATTAGTTTGCTTAAAGTTTTGATTTTGCTTAAAGTTGATTTACAAAAGTCGATTTCCTTCACTAATGATCTGTAATGATAAATATGCAGCTTTTGTCTTTTACAATACGCTGTGAGTTTCAGATAATCTCAGTGGATGTGTGTGTCATGAATGGAACCGTGTTTACCTAAATTAAAACTAGAACCATAAGACAACATGTAAACAGAGTGTCGGTACAGTTTACATATGTTTTAATCAGCGAGCTACATCGGTATGGGCAGCTAAAAAAACTGTCAAAACGTCTTGTGCTATAAAATGGAAAAAGTGCCCGTGACAGGCCTGCCTTGTGAAGCTCACGAGATATAATGAGAACAAACCACAAAACAACATTGGAACCGGTTCTCCACTCAAACTGTTTACCTCATTTTGCTGCCTACAAACCACAACCAAAGAACAATTACCATCCACAAGCAACGCTCTCATGTTAAAAGATAAGGCAGAGATTTGCAGTCATTTACGGATGACGCAGTCGGGCGTCACGCCCCGTTATCTGCACCATCTCCCCGGAGACTTGCGTTCTGCATTTCATATATCAGAGAAAATGACATTAAGGAAGTGCGTGTCGGGAACGTGCTGTCAGAATGAGTTGCACTTGTGTTGGTCGTCCTCGTCAGCGGCCGAGAGCGTCGCGCAGCCTCAGACTAATGCGATCAAGCTCCCGCAAGTCAAAACAAAGCAGATGCGCCGGCGAAACCAGCCAATCAGAGAGAACCAGGACGGTGGAGTCAGAAAGTCGTTGGGTAAATGCGGTGAGGTCTTTAGCATCAGAACCTGGTCTGCATTACCCACAATGCATTTCTCTGCGGTGAGATGGTGTTTTCGACGATAGGCTTGAAAAGAAAAGAGCTTGTTAAAAACGTTTATTTCACTTACACAAAAGACAAAAATTCTAATCATAAACAACTTCAAGGCAAAATAAGTCATACGCTTATGAGGAATTGTTGACTGATACATGGGGAGTCACAACTGAAGAAGCAATTTCATAATCGCAAACCCAGTCAACTCGAATTATGTTCGCACGAACAATCAGACGTTCATAACATGAGATTTGTGCAACTCAGGTAATAATGTTTGCTGTCGGTTCTTCTCACTGACTCACAAGCCCTCAGAAAGATCCACTGGAGACACTTCATCTAATTTCCTGTCATAGCAGCACAAAAGATGTGGAATAACGTGAGACCGCGGCGAGTCGAGACGCTCACGTATGACGCCTTCGTATTAGCACTCGCCAATTAATAGCTGCGAGCGAGACGGCTTCCCTTTTCTATCAGCCACCTGTCAGTCAAAAAGGAAATAATCATTAGATTCTAATAAATCTGTCGGCCATGTCAATGTAGCTGCCATGCAAAACTGTGCTGCTCTTAGCCTGAGGCACCCAGAGACCTGTTTCAGTTATTCGGCGTACAGTTGAACACACAACTGGTGGAGGTGTGTATCGTAGGTGGAGCTGAGAGGGGGATTATGGTACATATCAAGCAGTCCAGCCCGATGCTGCCCATCACCGCGGCGCTGGGGGCATTCACAGATCTGATAGGCAACTGCTTCCTCTGCAGGTCACATGACGGGCAGCACCGTGTGTGTGGTTCTGGAGATGCACGGGTGAGAATCTGACAGAGGGTGTGTTCAGAAAACTGACAGCCATCTGTATGAATTCATACTCAAAAACAACAATAACTGATTAATGCATATTTACAGCCAGACAAAAACAGCTACCCACTTCATTAACAACACACACACACACACATGCCCTCGAGGCTGCCCACCCCTTCATACATTATAAAACACAGGCAGGGGTCTTCACAGCAAGACACCAGGGAGGAAGGTCAAAACCCCTGTTTCTGTATCATCACTGGTGAATCTTAAGAGGTCGGAGCTGCAGGCTGGCCAAGGACGAGTGTGGGTCTCTAAACTCCTGCTAATGAAGGCAGCACAAGCTGGTAAACAGCACAGACTGGATGTCACAGGCATATATTACAATACATCACTGTCTGAGTCAGACCGGGGGTCTCCTCTGCCCACCTGCTCCCACACTGACACTGTAAGAACAGATTTAACAGAGGTACTGATGATGCTGCATGCAGGACCGGTTAGAGGCACATACACAGACATCAGACCAACATCTAATAGACTCTGCTGCTAAATGCTTCAGAGAGAGTGAGAGAGAGAGAGAGAGAGAGAGAGAGGGAAAGAGAGAGAGAGGGAAAGAGACAGAGAGGGAAAGAGAGAGGGAAAGAGAGAGAGAGGGAAAGAGAGAGAGACAGAGAGAGGGAGAGAAAGAGACAGAGAGAGGGAGAGAGAGAGAGAGAGAGAGAGGGAGCTTGTTTTTAGGTCAGTGAGCTTGTGAGATATTAACAAATGAGAGGGTGAGATGCCACAAGGATGAGAGAATACCACATACTATATATGTGTGTGTGTGTGTGTGTCTCTATGTTATGAGGACATTTATTTTGGTCCCCATGAGGGCAAACAAGCCTATAAATCACACAGAATGATCTTTCTGAAAATCTAAAATAGCAGACAGTTTTCTCTGAGGGTGAGAGTTAGCGGACGAGACAGAATATACAGTTCTTAAACATTAAAATGAACGTGTGTGTGTGTATGTGTGTGTGTACGTTTGCGTGTATGTGTGTGTGTACGTGTGCATGTGTGTGTGTGCACGTGTGTGTGTGTGTGTGTATGTGTGTGTGTACGTGTGCACGTGTGTGTGTACGTGTGTGTGTGTGTATGTGTGTGTGTGTACGTGTGTGTGTGTGTGTATGTGTGTGTGTACGTGTGCACGTGTGTGTGTGGTGTGTGTGTGGTGTGTGTTCCACCTTTGAAAGATCCCTGAAGTTTCCGGGAAGTGTGAGATCCAGCTCTTCAGAGTCATAGTTAGCCAGGACCCACGGGAAAACTGGATACTGGTTCAGATCATTATACGTCCGTCCTAATAAAAGAGAGAAAATTGAAAAAAGAGAAAACAAACTAGCATGAACTTTAGCTGTCATTCCAGAACCCTTTTTGCTAATGTGGTCCAGATAAAAATCAGAACCAGCGAATCCTTTAATATTAACACAGGAAAGCTGCGCTGCTCTCAGCAATATTATTTATACATTTATCTGTTAAAAACAATAAATGTCTCCTTAACACAAAGGAGAACAAGTGTTACGTCATATTTCACTGCTAACAGTGATGAAAACAACAAATAACTGCAGCGTGTGGAGTAATGGAGCGTTGGGTGAGATGAGCCGGCAGATGTTAGTGTGTTTAGGCTGTTTATGAGTCTAATGGCTGTATGACAGCGCTGGCCTGTTGTCACAAATGTGAAATTATGTGGTTAAAGTTGAAAGTGTGGGTGAGATTAAAGCCACTGATATTTGCGTTTGGCTTGACACAGCGCCCTCCATGCGTCTCTGTGACACGATCGGGCCTGTCCTCTGATTGGCCAGAGAGCTGCGGTCTTTCTATGACGATGCACATATGTAGAAATGCAAGAACCGCCAGATGTGGCTTTGTGGTTTTGCTCGTCGCATTTCTCTCTCTTCTTCTTCTCTTATATCTCTCTCTCTCACTTTCTCTCTTTGGCTGTAGGAATATGGTTCTCAGATGGCAGAAACTGTCACGGGGAACCGACCGGAGAACCTACACAAGCACTGAAGACATACAGTGGCTATTTCATCTGTACAGCAGGATTATGTAGGAAGACAGCACAGATCTTACGTTCCCTGTGGAGTCGTGGGAGATGAAACCTGCTCTTAACCTCTGTAAACATCACCCACAGTTCTGCTAACCCACACGAGTGTCTCAGTCCAAGATGTGACCTCAGACATCTGACTGAGGAACATGTGGAGAGGGCTGTGGAGATGATATGAGTTTGGCTCTGTGTTCTGCAGGCCTGTCGTGATGGTTGAAGGTTCTAGCATGTGTGGAGAGTCTGTGGGCTTAATTACCAACCCATCACAAATAAGCGCCATTAATCTTCTCCTAAACATCCACCTCTTACAGACAGAAACACTTACATGATTCATTAAACACTCAATTACTTTAACATAATCTGAGCAGTTTTTATGCAATGCCTTAAATATGCTTTTCATTACATACACACATTATTTTTTGTTACTATTAACTTGGCTCTATAAACGTCCTCAAGTTCTTCCAGTAACATTAGTCAGGCTATTAGGTTAATTATTGAAAACAATGTTCTGAAGCGCTAGTTTAAAAATGTTATAAGTATATAGCAAGACATTGTTAATACCATAGATTTTAAACATTTGTAGAATATTCTACAAATATTAATATTTTATTTAACACAAACGATACGGAAACATTCTCACAACTTATAATTGTTAGCTGACGGTAAAATTAGCATTCAGACTCTCTCCCGACAGACGGGGTCCAATATGAGATAGTCTTGATTAACCGGGTTAACTTCACATAGTGAAGCGGGTCGAGAGGAAGAGGAAGGTTGAGCTGACAGCACCGGGACCAGCGGAGGATGTTAATATCACAGCAACAGTGTTTAATTAGGAGAGGATGGGTTTGCATTAACACCCTCTCTCTGCTGTCTGTGGGCCGGGCTTCACTGACACCTCTGTCAGCCCGGGTCATTACTGCTCCTGCTTTAATGATTCTACCCGGTCCAGCTCAGCCTTACATCTAATTAGCTGACAATAATGTTTCGAAGTCACGTCGCAGCTAAATATAAAAACGCATGAATATGCAGCGAGAGTGGAGATGACACGTTTTGGTGTCAAGAGGAGGTGTGTGTGTGTATGTGTGTGAGTGTGTATGTGTGTGTGTATGTGTGTGGAGTTCTCACTAGTTCACATCAGAGACTTTTAACTTAGAATAACACGGAATAACTCAACTCTGTACACACACACACACACACACACACACACTCACACATACACTCACACACACACACACACACACACTAATTATCTCAAAGGGTGCATCTCTCTGTGTGTGACGGTGGAGTGTTTGCGCTCCGAGAGGAACCCGCTGCTAAATAACTAATGAGGGAAATACAGTAATATTTGTGTCAGACATATTTTTGCATCAATAGAAAGAAAAAGAAACTGCTAAAACAAACACACACACACACACACACACACACACACTGAACACATGCTGAAAACACTAATCAAAAATTCATTATCCCCATTAAAAAGCCCAAAATGAAGATTGTTACCAGCTAACAATTACAGGTTGTTAAGAATGTTTCCAATGTTTCCAAAACGCTTTAAATATGTTAAAAAAATTATTATGAATGTTTAAACATCCAGTTTTATAGATGCTGTATTTAAAAAAAAGAACATTACTTTAACTTTGTTTTCTTGTGTAACAAATATATGATAAAAAATGTTTTATTAAATGTTACTGCAATGATGCCTTTAATGAGAGAACGTTCTGAGAACATTGCTTGTTTGCTGGGTTA
This sequence comes from Yasuhikotakia modesta, assembly GCA_036877545.1. NCBI lineage: Eukaryota > Metazoa > Chordata > Actinopteri > Cypriniformes > Botiidae > Yasuhikotakia > Yasuhikotakia modesta. Next base: position 6,352 of record JBAJNP010008171.1, on the reverse strand, counting down.
AACTTTAAAATCTTCACACTAGTAGAAAAATAATCATCATCTCAGCATCTTTACTGCTGAACACGACTGCATCAGCTGACCTGCGATGGTGTTGAGGAACATCAGATACTCAAAGTTTGAGATCTCGCGTCTCTGCCAGCGCTGAGTCATGTTGGAGGATTTGAAGAGCTGTCGAGGGGAGGCCAGCGAGATTCGCCTGCAGACAAACATCAAACCTCAGCAACACGCAGGAATCCGACCCAACTGCACATTTGTTTGTATTTACTGTGATCACTGCGGACGGACGATGACTTATAACTCAAAATATGACGCTGTAACATTTCGCTTCTAAATGAAGACAAAAGAGCACAAGCAGATCTATAGCCGTACACCGCCTCAGAAACACACAGCTGCTGCACTTTTGACTGCGGTGTGTCATGAATGCAGCGTCTCCAGCCAGAGATCCTTTGCAGATGATTATAATGCGCTTGAAGTATGCGCAACACATGCAACAAATCTGAGAACAACAGAGAATTGTCAGAGATGCATGTGCAATGCACACGTTTAATGTTTCTCATGTGTTTCTGGTTATGTTGTGTGCACCTTGAATGCACTTATGAAATGAAAAAGTCAAATGATCCTTTTTAACATGCATATATTAGTAATCGATGGAACACGTAATAAATCAATTAAACAAAGTGAGGTCTCATTTACTTTGGGCTACATCTTAATATTAAATGCAGAGTAAAGTTGGTAATAAAGTTGTTGCTTTGGGCTGGTTTTGGACTGGCTGAGTTCAGTCAGGGACAAACAAAGTTCAGTGCCGTAAGACATTACCTCCACCACAAATTATTCCTCCACAAACAAATACACAGAAAAGAATACATTCAGGGTAAAGTGGTTTTGACATCTGATGTGTTCATCATGCTGGACTTTAAAACAAAATAAGAGACAGTATAAACATTGCTGGAGCAACATTCTGATCGCCTGAGCGCAGGTGTTTCAACAGCAACTGAAAACAGACTCGCCTGGCCTGAGGAAGACCATAACTGGTGCCGACGCCCACGCGAGGAAGACTATACACCACCTTCTTCACCGTGGCCTGATCGGGGAAGTTAAACATGACTGATGCTGAGAAAGGAAATCACATGTTAGACTCACAAACAAAACTGAGCTTTAAAATGCTTTAAGATACTTCATTGTTTAATATTGATGAGATTGTTTCTGAACTGATGGAACCACAGAGAGCAGCCGTACTTCTGTTGGCCATGAAGATCTCCAGCGCTGTGTTCTGCAGCAGGAAGCGTCGGGAGAACACGGCTCGAATCTCACTGAACATCCATTTACCGTGAAGCCCTTCAGTGTAAACCAGCACCTGAACACAGACACAAAGAGACATACGTTTATACTGAACACAGTGTTATGATTGTTTCCATAAAAACACATTCCATAGCTGTAGTTTGATTGCCACTCCGATCATTTTGCCATGCAGCCATTTTGATGAAACATTGCGAAACTTTCCCAACAAAAGTCTCGTCAAAAGCGTTGGCCGCAGTCCACCGCAGCCACAGTCTGATGACAGGGCAGGTTTTGATTATCTCAAAATGGAGGCATCTCAGTAAGACGCTTCCTTCCTGTTGATGAAGAGAAAGCCCCTCATCTTCCTCTCGTTTCTTCTGATTTTTTTGACACGTCTTTCTCTCGTGGGCCGACGCTCACAGCGGCGCTAGAACGCAGCCCCTGCGGGGGTCAGGCGGGCGTAAATAATCAATACCAAACACCGCGCTGGAGCAAGAGGGGATCATTAGTGAGAGTCTCCTGTGAGACCCCCGAGGCCCTCAGAGGGCGGATCAAGGGCTTCATCCTGACAGGTGAGAATAAAGCCAGACTCGCTTTCCCCACCTACCACTTTAACAGACCCACACACACACTTACGCACACAACACACACACACTTACACACAACACACACACAACACACACTCACACAAACACACTGACACGTGCTGAATTCTTTGTGGCACACAGATAATGACTCGTTCTGTGTGTGTGTGTGTGCAGACCCAGCTAACAATTTTAGGTTGTAGGAACGTTCCTCTTGTTCCATGTAACATCTGAACATTCACTTGTTTTAAACGTTGCTTTAATGTTGTTGCTTAATTATGTATGTAAGGTTAAAAAATGTAAACATTCAAACTTTAGTTAATCATCTTAAAACGTTCCACTAACAAAAATAACAACAAACAAATGTTGCTGCAAGAATGTTTCTTAAAATTTTGAGAGAACTTTTAGAGAACGTTAGCAAATTTTCTAAAAACGTTTCCTTTTCGCTGGGAAGCTTCATGTCTCCTCTGAATAACCCTCACCGCCTCACACACGCGTCTCTGGGGCTCAATTAAAAATGGATTATATTGAAATGTTCACCTCCCTACACAGGTACCCTCAGCCCTTATAAACCACCAGGAACCTCCTCTCAGACAGACAGAGTCTCCTCAGGTGTACATGACACCCCACAGCTGTGGACAGACTGTGTGAAAACAGAGTTTCAGGCCACTTAGAGAAACCTGGGAGCCTGTGTTTGACGTTAGAGGTTTAGTGACACCTCACCTGCTGAGAGAACAATGGAGACACACAACAACAACAGCAACTCACAGAATAAGGGCAGAGAACAAAATGAAGGATGGGAGACAAGTACAGAATTATCATCAGTGTATTTCAGTGGCTATTACCAGTAGCTGCCAGGGTGTTGATATGGTGTTTCATGTTACATATAAAATGCTAATTATTTAATATGAGATTTTAGTGGTTTGTTTAAATTGGTAAAAAAATAAGTAACTGGTAAAAAATGATAAAACAAGTGAAACAACCAACCAGAAAAGAAAACAGCACCTCTTTGTACTGCGCTGAATTTCTTCACATTTATATTCATCCACACAAGCTCTTGTCTGTCTCTTCATGTGACAAAGCTCAGGGCAAAGGGTTCCCCACAACAACAGATACTGCTGCAGAAAAACTGTCTGAAAACAGGTCATCAGACAAACATTTGTCACAACATCAGAGCTGAAACATGAAACATCAACAACCAGTGGCCCTGTAGACACCGAGGTCTCTGACATAGTGCAGTCGTAACTCTCTCTCTCTCTCTCTCTGTGTGTCAGAAAACAGAGAGAGACAGAGAAAGTGAGACAGCAGAAATAGAAAATTTGAGAGAGAGAAAGAGAGAAAACACAGACAGGAAAGAGACTAAGTGAGCGAGAAACAGAGAGCGAGAAAACACAGAGAGAGAGAGAGAGAGAGGGACAGAGAGAGAGAGAGAGGACAGAGGCCCAGCTGTAAAAAATGGGGCTTAATGAACCTGTCTGGCTGGGCTGTCCGCTGCCTGTCAGTGATGTCACACCAGTGACGGGTGTCAGGGACAAGTGGCCCCGGGGCCCCAGACAGGCTGCCAGCTGGAGGCTTCTGCCCCAATCTAATCACAGCAGCAGCAGCAGCCGAGACACACAGTGCAGGTTTTACCTCACTGCTCACAGCCTGTCAGCACACACAGGGCCGGACCACCACCCTTCATGTTACACCGGTTGTGTCTGTTGTTAAAGGTCGCACACCGTTCATACACTGCATCAGAAACACTGTACTGTAGTTTCTGACCAATACAAACATTTACATATTTAACATCTGTGATGCACATACAAACCTTTAAAGAATATACAGATTCATTATCAAATAATTATGTTACATTTATTATTATATGTTGGGAATATAAAATTCACAGGATCTACTGCACTACATGCACCTGTTACGTTACAAAAAAATGCAAAAAAGATAAATACAGTTTTTATAAACAAACAACATGCCCCTGTCAAAAAAAAGCCCCACCGTTCTGCTCATTTTGCGTCTGTTAACAGCCATTATCAAACACCACACCACATCCAAACCAAATCTTTTTCTCTATCCCTGATGTATTATGACAGGGTGAATACATCAAAAAGACCCGTCATTTTTAAACCGGACACAATTTTTCACACCTCCCCTCGAGAGATGAGCTTCATTTCTCTCCGGGCCGGGAATATAACAGCCAGAATGACTGATATGTTTATAAAGACTGTCGTCTGTCGGTCTGACAACCCGCCATCACTGAACCTCTGATAGGTTACACTGTCTGTGTGTGTGTGTCTGTGTGTGTGAGAGAGAGACCATATATTAGGGACAAAACTGTACAGCAAAACCTTACAAATCTAAGCAATTTTAAAATCATGAAAAAGGGCCAGTGCATTTTTAAAGACTCTGTTTCTGAACAGGTGAAGCTCTGCACTGTTACTGTCGGCTGTTGTTGCCTCTTGCTCTTGCTAGCAGAAGATGACAAGTGTGACTACTGCAGTCTGCCCACCGTGTGTGTGTGTGTATGTGCTGTAGCTCGCACCCATGTTGCTGCCCAACTCATGCTTACACACAGAACGTTTCTCTAGCAGTTCCATTATATTACAAAAACCTTAAAAATGTTACTGTAAAAATGTTATTTGAGCATTTAAAACATGCAATTTTATTTAAAGGTTCTTTAAATCTTTCTAAAAGACAAGCAATCATCAGTGAAAAAAACACAAACGAAAGGCTGTTTCCATCTCTCTGTCTGTCACATCTGCTCTAAAGGGTGAAAAATAAGAAAATCTTAAATTCCTTCAGATTATCAGAAGCCTCTGATTGGACGCTCCTCACAGAATCTGTTTCCCGGGCCAGTAAATGGGAACGGCTCCCAGAGCAGGTATCTCTGAAAGAGGATGTGGTTTTTGCATAATCACTGTCACCATAAATTTAGGGTGTGTGAGAGTGTGACACGGTTTGAGCCGTGAAGCGAGACCACGCTGATAAACGGATGAATATGAGCGCCGCTCGCTGCTCAAATCACCGCCTCATATGTCCAACCCAGTTTGTCAATATTGGTTCTGCTGCAAGAGTCGCATTTCAGGCACGCTGCTGCGCTGGTGCGTGCCATGAAAACAGATCTGCAGATGCTGCCTTTGTGAAACTTTCTTGCAGTTTTTGATTAAATCTTAAGTGTCTTTTCTGCACAACTTGTGTTACCAGATCACATGATGCAAAATGAATGACCAGTTTCTCAAATATTCCACAACCTGCCTTTGGTCTGTCAAACAGTTAGTCCCGCCCCCAACTCACGCCATTGGGCCAATCTTGCAGGGAGAGGCGGGTCGAGATGCTCAAACACACTGACTGATGTAAAAGGTTAAAGGCATTTTAACACACAAAGCTTTATATTTAAATATTGGTTGGTAAATAAATTAAAAACTACTGTAAACAGCTATTAAAGGACACAAGGAAGAGAAAGCAGAATTTAAGAGCCCCGCAGGAACAGGCGCACAGACACTCGACTAACACTAATCAAGATAAACAGCAGGAGTGGTCCGTGTTAAGAGCTTTTTAAAAAGACAGAGTGCAATCTCTGTGGGGTCCATTTGCAGAGCCCACACTAATGGCTCTTCTTAAGAGACTCATTACACTAACCCGGTCTGAATCCACACGGGTCTGATGAACAACCATCTCACTCTCACACTGAGAAACTGCAAAGCGATTCAACACACCGGGTAAAAAATAACAGCAGACAAATAACAATCACGCTATTTTTATCAGTTAAGCTCAGCTGCCCTCCGTGCATTGAATTATGGGTAATACAGCATCAGTATGAGTACATCTGTTCAGTGCAATATGGGCATAAAAAAAACTATATGTGACTGAAATAGTTCACAGTACATAACTACAAAATGGCTGACACCTCATTTAATGGCAACCAAGAATGACTTTGGACCCAGATTCTGACTTATCTAGTGCTGCTTAAGCACAAGGAGAAAATGTGGCACAAATGTGGTTCTTATTGAGACGTTAGCCGCTAGCGCTTCAGTGTGTATGTTAATATGAAGTCTGAGATTCGAGAGGGGGTGTTTTTTCCTCAGGGGTTAGTAAGAAGGAACACTGGGGTAATCTGGCTGTTGAGCGCTGGAGATAATTTCTACTTGATCCCCTTGTAATTATATAGTGTAAATCTTTTACCCCGGCTAATCCAGCGCCGCACGGAGACAGTTCAGGACTGTTGGAAAACCCTCATCAACGTATATCCAACCCTTCCTGGAGGATTTGAGGAGTGGGAGGAGATGTTGCTGTAATTATTTTGACTGTATATTTCACACACATGTATTCTGCATATCGCTTCCCAACATGAGGAACGGACGGAGGTGGAGGAAGAAACATGATGGTGACGGGTGGGGAACTAAATATACATGCATATGCTATGTGTACTAATCTGTAGTATTAATTTTCTCTATCTCACACATCAAATAGGCTAAAGCATGACATGTTGGTGTGTG
>JBAJNP010008170.1:0-20825 GCA_036877545.1 Yasuhikotakia modesta | reverse complement strand
CTTTGTTGTGTAAAGATTTATAATTTATTTGGACATCTGTGTTGCAGCTTAATGTGATGGTGTTTTCCATTTTTGTCTGAGAAGAACTGAGAAGAATGATGACTCAGCTGGTGTCGGACTGAGTCGTCTTCTGTGTTCAGACTGTCAGATTCACTGTTCTATTCTAATCCATGAAAACACCTACGTTTATCTAACAGCCCTTCATTGGCCAACTAAGGTCTTCTGTGGCCCAATGTTTTTGTATTATGACCGTCAAATCATGTATTTAAATCTTTGACAGTTGCCACGACAAATAATCTCCTATGTGCGCTAGCTTCACTTTCCATTGAAGCTCTGTGTTCTCACATAATCAGATCATTTGAACTGAATTGGTATTTGATTTTCATGTATTCACTGGAACTCTGCAATTATTTAGCAGTAATTTACTGCATTTCACTTTCATTAACTGTGGTCTATCCCAGGGCGAACTTAGCAGAACTGAAGCCCATTCAGTGGAGGTCCAGTTTTCCCTCATTCTGTTTGCAATTGCGTTCAAGTGCAGGGCCTGGTGCCCAGATGACGATCCTGCCATGGTAAAACCACCGTAACGGACAGCCTCTCAAGGTTTATTGTCCGCAAAAGAACTCTTAACAAATCACTTTTCCCCTTCACAGCCATCAGCTCTCCATCACATAAACACAATTATTATAATAACACTCCACCAGTGGCAGCGCTCACTCAAGATTTCCACTGTAAACTTCAGTCTGTAACCTTGTTTTCAACATCTTGACATGAACGTACTTGCCACACAGATAACTTGCTGTGTACAATTAGCACAACCTGTACAGAAAACCACACAAATAAACCCATTACACTTCCAGGGTTGTGGCTTGTGTTGTGTTTGGACACAGTACGCTATGTATTACATTAACATTTATTCATTTAGCACATTAACCAAAAGAGAGCATTGAACATTTTGTTCTAAAAACCAACAAGCCAAGGCTACAAAGCTACGTTTACAAGTGGAAATCTCTCTGATGCTAGAGAAACAAATAGTCTGAATATGTTTTTAGAAATGGAAAAAAGGAGCTTAGAAAATCAAAAACACCTGTTTAAACACTGGCAGCTGTTCTCTCTTTAAACCAAACCAAACCAAACTTCACAGCCACAAACACATTTGTCTATGGATTTGTCTATGTAGTTTATCGGGAAACATTTAAAAGCTGTAAGGGAAGTTCCTCATTGGTAAATAAAAATGTCTCAGGTATTCAATAACAAATACACTTACATTCCAATGCATGTCAGAAATAAAGTAGGTCTGTTAATATGTTTTCAGTGAGTCAAGGCATCTGGTGTTTTGAAACAGATATCTATCTATGACCTATCAGAAATCATTAGCCAGCTAATAACTGTGGAAGCTTGTATGACATCAGTCTCTTTGTTGATCGTCCAGTGAAAACAACATAATTGTCTCGGCAGATGTGAGTTCATCACCTGTTCACCATCCAATCTGTTTTTCCACTGACCCAAACAGACCTTGTGAAATAAAGAATAAAACGTCACCCACTTTGATCGGGGGCCGAGCACATTGTTTAAATTTAGTACAACCTTTCTGTGAAACTCACTAGATCTAAAACTAATCTTGGAGCATCACGCATGTGTCTATGTTCCATAAATGACATCAAAAATTATTTTTGTGTTAAATTTAATAAATTACATCTTGTTCTTTTAAATATTTCACACAATTCTCTAATTCATCTTCAAAATTACTGTATTCATATTCAAAAAAAATTATACTGTATAATTCATATTCAAAAAAACTTTAAACAGGACACCCAAGAGGGTGTTTTATGGTGTGTTGGACTAGTACACTCGTGTGTGACTGTGTTGCATTTCTTTGAATCACAATTATAGCTAATTACAATATTCTTAATTTTGCCCAACCCTGGTCACAATTACAGGGTGGTATAAACTTCACTGATAATGGCCCAGAATCTACACCCATGAAACTACATCTGAACATACAGAACATCTGTAAAATTACAGAGTCAAGATATAATGGCCTCTTGTGACACAGCAAACTGATTTGAAGAGATGCTCCGCAAATGACTTGCTGGTGAATATTGTTCTCTCAAGACTCACTGTGTGAGTGGAGCTACCCATCACTTTTGCTGTGTTCCTGGTCACAAAAATATCTGGAAATGTATTTTCATTTCAATCATGTTGATTCACACGTGACAAGTGAATGTTGAAGTGACAAGCCTTTGGCGTGACAGGATTCCTTTTGAAACTGAGCATGTGAAAACACACACACGCACATGCGCACACACACAAACATGCACGTGTGCACGCGCACACGCGCACACACACACACACAATATAGTATAACAATGTGCATTTTCATCAACAGTCATCAAGGATAATGCCTCCAAATTCATATAACAGGAGATAAACAGGCCTGGTGAGCCTGGATACTTACATAAATGACCTCACAAGCTTAGAACAAAAAAACATGTTGCGTATTTTTATCGGGTGCTGAAAAAGTGGCTTTATTACTTAAAATAGCTTGCAGGTGTCTTTGTCCAGGAGGCTTATTGTGTATTCCAGCTCCCATAAAAATAACCCATTAACACATTTGGAGTTAAGATCAAAACACTCACAGTTAAACTGGGTTTGTGGACATGGGTGTATACACACATCACACCATCACCTGAGACACAATTAACAAGTATAAAATAATAACTGGTTTTAGTTAAACCAGCTGATGTTCCTTACAGTTCATTCACAATGTAAACTTGTGTTTACATTGAATTTGAATTTAAATCTGTATTCAGTTTGTTTGGATGTTTCATATTTAGTTTTGAAAGATGCCCAACCCTGATTCCATATTACTTGTGCAATGGGTGACAAAATCACAGAGACACATGGAACAAACACAGCAACAGCAAAATCTGAAAATATGCAATTAAATGATTAAGCAAGACTTGATATAAATATCTGAGGTCACACACACACACACACACACACACACACACACACACACACACACACACAGTAGTGCAATGCAATAGCTGACAGTGCAATGATTCTCATCATTTAATCACTCATGTATTAAAACAATTAGTCAGTTTTAGAATCTACCAACAGCTCAATGTACAATATTTTAGTGAATTGAATTAAATATTGTGTATAAAAATGCTTTGTTCTATTATGTTTAACTGCTTGATTTTAATACATCTATCTCATACATCAATGTCTAAAAATATATTTTACTGTAACACTACACTTTACCAGCCATATACTGCGAGTCTCTTTTTCTGAGAATAAATGTGTCTGTAGCAGAATTCGGAGCTAATTGCTACATTCTACTGAGAGGATTTCTGGCATGTATCTTTCCCAGCTAAGCAGACAAATTCAAATCTGTGGAGCACAACAGCTTCTCTGTTCCAGACTGTTTCAAATGCGCTGGCCAACAACAGCAAGCCCACAGTTCAGTCTTCATAAACGCATGTCTTAAAAATTGCCTTAAACACTAGTAAATCTCTAATTACTCACAATTCTTGTAATATACTATATGTTACAATTACTGAGTATGGCAACATAGAATGCAGTAAAGCTGGAACATAATGGTCACATTCACGTGCGGCTAATTAAAGCTGTTACTCCTAAATCCTTAATCCTGTTTGCGTACACACTGAATTCACTTATGTGGAGCAGCGACAACCACATTCAACAAATGAAGTACGCAAACACGTCAGGCAGTGACAACTGTATTGACATGGAATCTGTGCAATGTGTACAGAACCAGGCAGAACAAACAGATGTTAATGCAATGTCACTCTCTTTTTGAATCTTTGACAGCTTGAGTGAGGTGCAGTGCTATCACAGAACCCAAGGTATTTGCAACATTTGCAGTTTTTGATACCATCTCTCTACACCTCAGTTGCTTGCCTTGTGGTCTGGGGAAAAGTCACACAGTTTAAAATCAGCACCAGTATTAAAGTGTAAGGTATGTTGTAAAAGTAATGTTTTATTTCTAACATTAAATAGGTTTAAAAAATGTTTAATCCATTCACAGCTCGATATTAGTGTTTATTCCTGTACATTACACACAGAAATTTAATTTATTTACATTATCACAATCACATTATGGGGTTGTCCCTCCCAAAACTTGATGTTTGTACATAATATTGACATTTTATAATCATGTTCATGTGATAGTATTAAAACACATGCATCACTTGTGACGAAATACTAGAGGAATGTTTATAGATCTGCTTGGAAGACAAGTTGATGTAAGGGCACACAACTGTTGGTTAAACAGGAAAATAACCTAAACCATGTTCTGATGTTTATGGTTATCCTAAAATTGCATATACATATACTTGAAAGCATATATACTTTCAATTCAGCTAAATGTTTTGTGGTTTGTGTTATATGTTTTGTGGTATATGCATGTATATGAATATATATGAATATGTATGTTTGTATCAGGTCTTATCCATTTATATACAACAGTTTAGCATGTGACTGTAACATTTTCTAAATAAATGACGCATGTAGAGAAAATCATTCTCTGGATATAAATGCAATGAGCCAAATTACGATTTAGCTGCCAGCTGCCATTTCATCATGGCTGAGAACACAATTCTATTCTAATTCTAATCTCAGGAGACTCAATGTTTTCATTGCAAATAGAAACAGGCTACAATCTGCATCAAATGTCCTTGTTTTTGTTTGATATTTGTCTTGATGACAAATATACGAAAACATTTTGTCACAAAGTCACACTAGGTGCCAACTAGTGTGATTCTGTGCAGTAAGTAATCTTAGCTTTCACATAATATTTTGACATTAAATATTGACATAAATTCTTTCTTTCATCACAGTCAACCTCTAAAGGGTGAAAGAGCTTTAACATAATTCAATGCCAGACTTTTCAGCAAATTCTACTTGAATTAATCGACCTGCACCAATAATTCCTGCGTTTTATTGATATTAAATGTAATCATCTAAGGTCTGCCCTTAAAAACTGTCACCAAGGTGGGTAAATGGCAATATTAAGCATTAAACGGAATACCCAGAGAGTCAAGGAAGTATTATTGCTTTGACAAAGCAGGGCCCCTCATTTGTGCTTTATGAATGCAGTCAGATCCCAGTCTAAACGCCTGGGTAAAAAACAGACCTTAGCAGTGTTCTGGTAAATCAGTGAACAGAACTTGCCTAAAATAGGTCAAAAGCTAACACTCGTCCTCAGCTGGCTCAGAACCAACAGAACCACACCACCCCCACATCTCAGAGATGTTTCTAATGAAATGAACCCATCTTTCAGGTTAAAATGAGTGTGCACACTGACTGAATGAATTGGTATTTGTTCCACTTTCAGAGTCTACAGCTGTAGCTGTGTGGAGTCACATGCCGGATTCCAAGAACAGTGTTTTCTGTGTCACAGCAAGCACATGCTCGGTTTGATCCTATCAAACATGATATAGTTCACACAAGTCTGTACTGTACTGTATAACAAGAACATTTCACAAACAGCATGACTTAGTTAAGAATTAAAATAAGGTACATGCCACACATAATTCTATTTAAAGTCGGCAAACTCTGAAATTCCCATCTTAACTCTTAACTCTTAAATCTTTAGATACAATCCTATGATTCATAGTGCTGTGGTGAGCAACTGATTTATTTTTTGTAAAAAAATGTGACTTGACTATAATTAAGCTACTTCAAAATATCAATTTGCTTTTAGCTATTCAAACTAGCTTCCCCAATACTCACCACAGACAGGAACTTAAAATAACCCACTTAAAATAACACCTAAAACTGTATTATGCAACAATCAGACTGTCAAACAATACAATGTTTATTTGCAAAGCCCAACACAGCACAAAAGTTTATATTACCCTAACTGAACTTCCTGTTTGGATCAGTAACCACTGTCAGCAGCAGTTTCTTCATGCCTCTAATCTTCCTATCACTCTTTCTTATGTTTTCCCTGTATCTTTAATGTAATTCACCACATGCTGCAATTATTCCAAGCGGCGGTTTAAAGACCGACTGTATCAGGGCTTAACCTACATAAACACCAGTGCACTGAGATCAAAGGCGCCTGTCTTAACACCATTTCTAGTTAACAGAGGAAAAATTTGGTCAGACCTATAAGTAAATTGTCCAGGTCTATGCTAAACATCAGACGGTGTCTTAACTACAACATGTGACAAGAACAAGAGGTTTTTAAGGCCTAAGAGCTGAAAATGTGCCGGGGTACAAACTGAAATGATACTCTTGAGAATGTTTGAAGCAGAAGAGAGCTCACAGTATGGGCTGAGTTCAAAGAGAGACCCAGAGTTATATAGAGCATAAGAATGACTGCAGGTGTGACAGATGGTTCCTAAAACGCTATTGCAGAGATGTGATACTGAATATCACAGCATTTGCACACCTGTCACCTGTGACCATCAATCAATCACACCTGTCACCAAAAACCATCTTAGGGGGCACCTTAGACCATACCTGGTAAAGGAGCCTCAAAGGTGGTCTGTTTTCACCTTGAAACCACCCTAAAACTACAAAATAATGCCCAAACAACCACCTAAAACACCCTATCAGCCACATAGACACATATTTGATATAACTGAAGTCTTGAAATAGTATATAAAAAGTCTTGCAAAAGTCTTGTAATAGATATAATTCAAGTCTTGCAACTAAAACTCTAAATATGCTGCATAGCAACGCCCTGGCAACCAGCTAAAATGCCCTACACTCTAGTGAAGGCAACAAGCACTGCCCACACCTTCTTCAGAGAAGAAGAAGAAAGGAATTCAACATGTTTACTATTCCATCCATAAGTCTCTGCTTCCACTCCAGAGGTCCTGCAGGACGCCACCGACCCCTGAATGCGAGATGCCAGTTCAAAGCACGTTTTGTAAACTTTGCAGGCTAAGATATCATCCCTGTCCCGCTGACACTGACCTACCCAGCTGGTGGTCTTAACCTCCGCATTTGCTCCCTACTATTGTTTTCAGCGCATAATGAAAACATCACCGGTGGAATGCGTTCATAACCTCGCAACCTGAGGGAGCAGAAAAACAAGCTCGCCGCCATCGCGCCAATGCATATTAGCTCAGGGGGAAAACATTCAGCTAGTTTGTTTTACAAGATTTACAGAATGTCACAAACATGCTTCAAGTATATGATTAACATGATTGGCATTTAGTTTTACAGACTTTAAGTAAACCTTTCACATAGAATTTATAACGTCTTTGAAGCAGTAGACATATGCATCGTTTGTGCAGATTCCCTTTAATATCATAGATTTAAAGAAAAACCCAAACCTTTGCTAACATCTCTACAACATATTTCTCTGTAGGTCTTAGCGCATCTACAGTTATTAATTCATATAAGTGAGGTAATCTATTATTAAAAATAAATATTCAAATCTGTGCTTTAGATCCTTGGCTTGAAATGTTTGCTGTGTGTCAGTTGCTGTCCTGTCAATGATAAATTCTGTCATTGTTTCCTTGCCTCCATAATGTTCCTAACACATATGTTGTTTTTTCGGTGAAAGACAAAAGGAGGTTTTTAAATGGCTTGTTTCCATGCAAGAACAGTTTAACAGTGCTCAGGACACCAAAACAGACAAAACACACCATAACAGGACCATTAAAACACTTAATATGGCTTGTGTGCTACTTTCCAGTCTTCTGAATCCAAACAATACCTTTGCATGAAGGAGACCGTAATGAAATTAAATAAATTATTTACTAAATCAGTTGCATTTTGATTCAATAATATCACACAGCATTTCAAAAATTGCATGACATTTTAAAACTTTGGCAGATTATTGGTGAATATTGTATTTATTGAATAGTATAATATGGTATTTAAATTGCTTTCTGTTTTCACACAAAGTTATAACAAAGTTATTGCAAGAAGTCTAAATATGAATTACTTTTTTGTCTTTTATCTGTTCTTTATCCTCATGCGTTTCATTCGAAAAGACAACAGCATTACAGAATTATTGAGAGAATTATTATTTTAACGTCTCTGCACTCTGCACACTGTTTAAAATGCACTATTATTGAATGATTCTTTAGAGAATTTAGCGTGATGCATGAATTTCAGAAAGCGCTCCTTCAATTGTTATGTAAGACTACACAGGTTGAGACAAATCACACAAATCTCTGTGCTCTGCACAGTTAAAACACAGGCACAATATTATACGTTTAATAACATAATAATCTTTACAAGTTTACCTCACAGAATCCTACATAACCATTACTTTGCTCTATGGGAGATATTTAAATGCTTCTAAACGGTGGTAAAAGTTAGTCAGACAGTCTTCTCCACAGTTGGATGAAAGTTATTATTCCTGTTAGATATGAATATTAGAATCACTAGTTCTGTGTGAACAGACTAACACTCTTTTTAAAGAAGTCTGCACAGTGTGAATTCAATCTATAACGGCGCCAACATTGTTACTCTGACTGGATCTGACAGATCTAACAGACAGACTGTGAAACTGTTGGCACCAGTTGAGGAGCTCAGACTAACACTGTGATGTCTATCTCGTTCAGCTTTCATCTGTCAAGTTTTCTTGGTGACCTTCTTAGACTGAAGCTTGACTGCATCTAACATTTTGTCCCTCGTCCTGTCTGAGAGAAAACTGTAGCTCTTGGGCTGCATCTCATTTTCAAAGGGAGCTCTAACAAACCTCAACAATCCTGTCGTGAACACGCAGTCCACTTTTTTCTGCTGGTCCACTTTCCACAACCTTGGATATGTAGATACCATCACAGAAATCTTCCTCCTTTTCCTTAAGAACAAAAACAACATATATGAGAAATTCAAGAAGCAAGAAGAAAATTTTGACTTAGCGAAATAGCTTTCATCTGACAATTTGCACATACTAGCATTCAGAGTTCATTTACTGTTACATTTACTTCCACATATTACTAAAAGGGTACAGTCCACCTTATTAAGGGTCTTTCAAAGGCCCTCTCTTGCATAAACACATATACAGCATGTACAAACTAAGACTTTAGCTCTGGCTGTGGGACAGGTGCTAAACACACAAACAGACTGTGATGATTCTCCACTATAGACGACTGAAGTGCAAGCCAAACCCACAGCTTGGTCTCTCTTTTCCTTCTGGACACGATCTATGTGAGAATTTAATGGCTCCTACGCTTGTATTTCACACAATGTACTTGAAAGCAGCGTGTGGAGCTCACAGTGCGCGAGCTCCAATTATCTTGTTACATGTGGCTTAGTTGCTGTTTTTGTTTTTCCTTCTCCACAATGAAAGGACTGGTTGCCTTCTGTGACTAAAAGACACACTTTTTACATGTTTTCCATGACATTATTCTTGTTTTCTGCTTTGCTGTGCTGCGTGTGGTGTTTTTCCTTGATGTGACACTTTCCTATGTGGACAATGTATTTGAAGTGTCCTCAGTTCCTTTCAGTCAGTTAAGATCCTCTGAGAGCTGTTCTTAAGGGAATATAAAGCCAGTGACATCTCAGATATTGAATTTGATAAAGATACTTTAACATATGAGGCGCATGTTACTCTAAAACAGCTGCAGTCCTGACCATTTTTATTATGATTTTCTGTTTTGTTATTCTTTGTACGCTCCAAGTATTTATGTTGAGGGGATTTTCTTCACAAGGGCTAAGCAAAGACAATATACTTATAATAATATGCTGAAATATTAATATTAATCAATGTTTTGGTAACTCGAATGCACCAATGTTGTTGCATTTTGTATTATCCTGTTCTTTTTAAATGAAAAGATAAAGACGTTGCTTTTAAACAAAGAAACGCATGCTAGCATCTACAGCCCTGTGGCTACTGTTGTGCCATAACAGTGCAACCATGCATAAATACGCTCAGAGCTTATTTTACACTCAGTCTAAGGCAGATTTTGTCAGGTGCCCCGTACAGCTTAACACTGCATTAAACGTTCATTTAGACAGTCAGTTAACACACCTCACATGACTGTCCTCCAATAATATTAAACCCAAGAGATCCGGACGCTCTGTGGAGGGTCACCTTGAGACTCACAGTTTCTTCTTCCTGAAACAGAATGAAGAAAATCAGAAAGGAAGAAAGATTCTTATGTCAGTTTCTTATTTCTGTGGCAGACGGCAGGTTTCAGCACAGGTTTACTGACCCTACTAAACATCTCTCTCACAAGAGGCAGGGCTCTCTCCATTAGCTACCTAATGACACCGCAAACCCACAGGAAATGCAAAGTAGTGACATTTAAGCAATGAAGACAGATCACACCATCAGAGAACCTGGACAAATCACTACCAAGATATTAATGTCCAAATATAGGCCAGTTGTTTTCCAAACAACTAGTTTTCAAACAAACAATATTGAAATATATAAAAATACAGATTAATGAAGGTATAGAAATACATGGTGATACAATTTCATCGTATAACATAAGCTAAGTACAAAAGCTTATATACAGTGTAAACTATATACAGGTTTGACTACACCCATTAACCACTGCATAAAGACAAACATACAGCCACACATCACAATGCTTCTGTACACAATACAGACAGAAACAAACAGTCTGGAATAAAGGCACTGATTGGCCGTCTAAATCTGAACCCTGATTAACCATCTTTGGGAAAAATGACTGTGACCCCAATGTGACCCTGAGACCCCAATCACCCAATGAGTGTATCTGACCACACTGACTAGAAGGTTTTGCTACAATACCATATATTCTCTTTATAAATGTTCTTTTTGTTAATTTTTTACTGTCTCAACTGGTTCTTCTACATTTTTTGTTCTACAGTTTTTATTCCTCAAAAGCTGTTTGAAGCTGCGTAATTGTAAACAGCACTATATAAACAAATCTGACAGTGTCTCGGTCTCTCACTGACAGAGACAGAGTCAATGTCTTATGACAGACATCAAAATGTCAACACGGACGGCACATCTCCTGCTGTAGCTCAACATCTGGGCTTCATCACCTGTCACAAAGCAGAACCAACCGAAAAGCATAACAAGGTCTGTGACTTTCTGTTCTTTGTGAATGACAGACCTAACACATCTGAACTTAAGAGACCTATCTTTCAAATGTTCCCAGCAGTTCTCCGTTGAAGCTGCAGGCAGGAACCTGTCACGTTGAGTGAGAACATCATAAGCTCTTGACTAGTGAATTGCACGTGCGAGTCAACCAGAACGGAGACATAAGAGACTTTTTTGTTTACGTACAATCTCCCTGCAGCCCACAGTACATGCCTCCTGTCAGCCTAATTAGACTTGCATATTAAGTCTGCTGTCTACATAATGTACTTACCAGCAGTCTGCTTGCATAAGATGGGCGAGAGCGGGAAACCACGTGAAAAGCTATGGAAATGACTTGAATGAAGACGTTCCAGTTTAATTTTTGTTCTTGTTTGTATCTAGTTCATTCATGCGTTAAATTATTGTGAAAATGAACTAACTGCGAAAGTTTTTGTTTGGGTTGGAATTAACATGGAGAGAAATCTCAAGACTAAGACTTAAAATAACTTTAGCTTAGGACCCTAAAAAAGCTTAAAGGTTCCACAACAATAATTACAAAAGGCCAAACTGTCTAGACAAAACTAAATGCTAATTTAAGTTTAATTATACACAAAACATCTAACCAGTTTTTTCTAAAATGACTTTGGTTGACAATTTTTGCTACTATTTTAAACCAGCTAGTTCTTTATACTGTATTTTTATACAGTGTCCCACACTGGAGTCCTAGTAGAGTCTTCACTGGTGCCGCTCATCAGACTGGTTCCACAGTAACTCACAGTAATCCAATGGTTCGTCCTCATAATACGTTTTATAGTTTACTTTCTAAAATATGTGTAGGTAACAAAAGCACACTTTAAATGTTCTTTAAACCTGAAATGTTAAACCTAACATCTCTAAACTAAAATATTTATCAATTCAGTGACATTTACGCATTTTAATGCCTAAATTATCAACTTACAAAATAAAAACACTTTTATAACCGATATATATTAACATTATAGTTTAGTATATTTTGTTATAAGTGCATCCAGTCTCTGGCCCCATCTGGACATGATATATATTTACCTTACTGAAGGGAATCCAGCTATTTGACAGCGCGTCTATCCTGCTCTTGTACTCTGTGATTTTCTTCTGAAATCTCAGTGCTGTCGTGTGCAGCTCGCAGTGAAGCGCAGAAAGTTTGGAGATGAGTGATCTCTCCCTGTTACTGAACCTCAGGCACTGGCGCTTTAGTTCTCTCTCCAAACTCGTCACTTTGCTTTGGAGAACCCCGCTGTGCGTCCTCAGAGCCCGGAGACAACAGTGATCCTCCGACCTCTGTTTGTGAGTGAGCATCAGTCCACATCCACGCTTGCAGAGCTCCGTCGGCCTGTGTTCGCATTGCTCCCCCATGTGTGACGCGACATCTTTCACATTTAGCACCGCGTCGCATCCTTTATTCCTGCATCTAACTGGGGAAAAGTCGCATATCTCTATGTGCTCCGAAAGACATTGAAGCTTCATCACTTTATTGCAGCCCCGTTCGTGGTGGTCGCATTTAATATCCAGTTTAAGGATGAGGTTCCTGAGTGGCAGGACATGGTTGAGCTCTTTGGTGGAGATCTTCTGACACTGGACTGGGCAGCTGTTGACTTTGGAGAGCCACCGGAGCACGCACGCAGCGCAGAAGACATGTCCACACGGAGTGGTCAGAGGGTCCTCCAAAACTTTCCCACACAGTTTACAGATAAAGTCAGGATCCACGGCGCTCTCAAAACGATCCAGATCAAAGCCCATGTTCTCAACAGTAAGGATGAGGGCAACTCAGTAACAGGGAGAACTAGGTTTTCTCCGCTGATGTCTGCCACTCACTGCCAGGAAAAGCGCTTTTAACTACAAGCAAAGTATTAGTATTCAGTATCAGAGGCGTGCGCTACCGTAAACTCTCAAAGAGCGGAGCAGCACGACACAACGACGCAAAAGATACACTGTCACCAAATCTGCAATAATTCCTAATAAACATAAAAATGAATAATACATGTGAATAAAAAGGGGATTGGGTTAAACAAATTATAAAAGAATAATTATTCTATATTTATTAGAATATGTATTACTTATATTTTAATATTTAAATTTTGTATTGTTTTATTTGACATCGTTGCAGGTTTGGTTCCCCACAAAAAGCAGGCAGCCATTCAGATGATAGTAATAAGACGCCCTACAAGAATGATGGTACAGGTGGTGTGTGTCTGTCTGTCTGTCTGTAGCTGGCTTTCTTATTTACATATATAAGCAAACTAAGACCTGTTGTCACATAGGGAAGCTGTTACAACAGCAACACAGTTTCTCTGTAACTTTTAGATATAATGTCCAGTCGCATGAATTGTTGACAATAAAAATAACACATTTATAATAAGAAAATATAATAAAATAAATAACTGAGAGCTTATTGTTCGTGAATTTCCACAATATAATCACAATTTTAACCAAACGGCTGAACTGGAGAAGGACGTTTTTACAAACAACAGGTTCCTTCAGCAGAACAAGATACAGTAAAATGGTGGAAACTCTATGTGAAGCGTTATGAAACTTTAAAGCATGACAGCTGTTTTAGTGAGAGGAAGTGACATTGAGTTGAATGGAATAATTTAAGGTTATCTGGTATATAGGCTACAAGGAGCGACGCATTCAGGCTATTCATTAACTTCTAGTTAAGTTTCAGCACATAATTAGAGGTGCTTAAAGGCACCATTTACAGGCTTGTGTAGGTAAACAGCATTTATAACGTCCTATTAAGTCAATGTGATTCTCTGACAGATCGCTTAACTGAGTTCACCTTGTACATGACTTATACTACTAATGATGTCACAGATGTTTGTCCAAACAGGAAGTACTCTGAGGACCTGGGAGGCCCAAGTAGTGACATCATAAAGACACGGCTCATCTAGTACATATGTGGTTAGAAAACGTCACAAAGATTTACGCTTCATGAGCTAAATATGTTCATTTGTAGGAAAAGGTTTGATACAGGTGAAAATAAATTCATTTTAAAGATTGTTTTTTGTACTGTTTCTGTCTGAATTATATAATAAAATATTGCCTTGCAATTAGTTTTGTTTTATGTTCTCATTTGGATTAAAAGTTTAGATAACAAAACGCTTTGTTTAGAAAACAAAGCAAAACCATAACAGACAACATGTCACTATAAAACCAATTATTTCTTGGATTTAAAGACAGACGTACATTGTAAAACATTTACTTCAAATTCTGCTCTCCACCTGGAATATGTTCTTTGTAAAATGCCATTATTATACAGTGAATATAATATATGAATCCGGAAATGCAAGCAATCAAAAGAGATTTTTTGGCAACTGGCTGTTTGGCACCCAGTTACAGCTGCTGAATTATACTGTGACCAGATGAATAACACACAAATCCTCTGCCTTGAATTACAGCCAAACTAATAAATCCTTCATAGCCACATGCAATCGTTCATCATGAACGAGTCTTTCTGTGAAATGACAAAGATATTGTTATGGACAGAGAAAGTCATGAATAATACGCATTCGGGTGCGCAGAGAGTGAGACAGACACGCAGAACGGTTCTTACTATCTCCGTTTAAACTCTATTACTCAACAGAGGATGAACTGCTAAACGCATCTATAGTTATAAAGGCTTTCCTCCAGCTTTTATAAAACTCCTACATCCAGTTAGTTCCGTAAAGGCCCATTTGAATGAGTAAATCATGCTAAAAATCTGCAAAGCTCTTAAAATAACAGACTCAAATGCTTGGCGATGATTTTTTAAATGGCTCTTATCTCAAGTCATTTCTGCTCCCGAAAGCGATCTGGGCGTTTGAGATAACCGGCGTTCTAACACACGCAGAGGTCGTTCAGATACGGCTGAGGAGATCGTTTCAGTCACATCTGAGCATTACTTGTTCTTAACAACCTACCTGAAAAAACAACAATGTCATCAAAAACGCTTTTCATCTCAACAATTCACCGGGACTTGAACGGGAACGATGTTTCGTGCATTAGCGCCATCTATAGATGCGGCACTTATAGATGACGTTCCTACTGAAAACTGCAGATGGCACTGTTTTGCTAAATATAAATATTTACGACTTTTACCTGTATGCATTATTTACTGCGTTTAATCTTATGGGATATCAGAACCCCCAGGCCTGTAAAACAAGCATAAATTGAATTATTTCATGAAACTGATTATTTTCCCCAGTACACATAGCATCTTATGTGTAACTCAACTATTATTTATTCAACAAACTGCCCATCTAAGGGGATGATTAAAATGTCAACATGTGAACACGTGCTGCTTCGGTGGAATTTAATCTTATCTTTCCCTTTCATTGCGAGACCTTTGTGCTGAATGCAAATGACGTGAGTTATTTCGTTCTGCAATTCAAGTAGTTTGAAAAGATCATTTATGCTGCTTTGTACAGCTGCTTCAGCTGGGTAGATTGATCAAGCACTCATGAGGCAACAAAGCAATGCTTCAGACAAACACAAAGTATTACTGTTTACAATATCCTTGAACTTTTAATTTATGTGTTAATTCTCACAGATCCTTGTGTAACTCATCACAACATGCACGATATAGTGAAAGGACTCGTTTGCTTTCATAAGGCACCGAGAGCACAGACAGACCAACAAGACACCGTGTCTCACGGCTGTCTGATCTCTGTCTCGCCGTTGGACAATGCCCAGACCTTCAGGCCACGAAAGTTGACATTTTCTCTGCAGATGCCTATCTTCACAAGCAATAAATCACAAAGTTGGAGCCTCACCTTAACGCGAGTTGGAAAAGATTTCAAAAGCGTATCGATTTTGCAGGCGATGTCAGAGAACTGCCACACTGCCATCCATGAGCGGAGACCAACGTGTCAGGGTAAGCAAAAATGACACCCTAAAGAGGAACCATTTCAAAATGGGCCTTTCTAACTGAAACCCATCAAAGCATATTGCTTGCCGAGGAGGTAATAGGATTTATTGGCATCTGCAGTTTAGGCAGGATACACACATAACACTTCTTACATTCAAGACCACACATGGGTACTCACACACTGTGATCAAAGCAGTTGCCAAAACTTAACCAAACTGCGTGCGCCTAACCTAATTTACCATAGGGATATACAACATGATTAAACCTCATGTAATTAAACTTATTATTCAGGCTAGGGTTCAAATTTAGCTTGATTATTAAGAATTAATCTCTCTAAGTACTAGATTAGACCAAAACCATCAAAATCCACTGGTTGGCAAAGAGGAGAGTGACTAACATAGAGGAAATAACATGAAAAAATGAATTGTTGTGCTACTTTATATTCCAGTATATTTAGGGTCTGTGATGCCTGTTTTTTAAAGTCAGATCAATTCCAATTTCGTACTAAATGTTTGTTGTTTTATTGCTGAGAGCTAGTTGCCTCTGTCAGTGAGACACATTTCTTGTTTATTTCAATAAGAACAGAGAACAGAGATTTAATATAACAGACATTAGTGTCATTTTAACCAATGTTCAAACTTCAACAAAACATCACTAGGTATGAATTTGCTTATATGCCAGACAGGAAAGGATTAACACTGGGCATATGAGAGCACATGGTTTAACATTGCACAAATGCACAAATGCCGATGCACAAAGTTTAACATTTGCTGCAGGTTTGGCGGACCCTGTGACATTTGTGCCTTAATGCCCCCATTGTTCTTTAATCCAGTCCTGATTTTAGACTGCTAAAGAGTTTGATTGCTTTAATTACATGCAAGTATATCTGAGTACAGGTTTCAATGATGTGAAACGTTCCTGATTGAAACTTCTTATTTAGTAGTCGGCTCTGTTGATAGGTGAAAATGAAGTGTAATTTTCTCTCAGCTGTGTCCAGTCATTAACTTACTGTCAGGCTTCCTCCGTCACTTCAGGAATGAGTGGAGAAAGCCTATAATATAGTCTGTTAGGAGGAACGTTCAGGTCTCACATGCCGAACAAAACCTTCTAAATACTAGGCAAATAATATATAAGCATGACATATTAGCAAAGTGTGGGGAATCATTTATAAATCCATATATCCCATATATCATGGGTAGAGAGATGCATTGTGGGGCAGTTTTGCCTTATATAGAGTTGTTTTAGTTAATAATAAATTCTATGATTTTCCTGTTCTCAATATTATGTTTAATCATGATAATTTTGAAATATTAATATTAAAATTAATATATTGATATTTAAAACCCCTCACAAATACATTAACAAAACCCACCTTAAACAAATATCACTTCCTTATTGCAATCATTCTCCAGGAAGTGACATAATATTGGTCTGAAAAACAGCACAAACATATTTAAGCATTAGCAATAAATTGTATTAATTCTGTGATATTAGTCGGTTTGTCTCTTAAACTCCATCTTGTTTGAAAAAAACTGACTGCAAGTCTTCAATTTTTTATTTCATCCTGCTGGGCACCCTGTTCATTTTCCTGCCTTTCTCGAACAATAAAGTTCCGAATAATAAACTTTAAGTGCCTAAGTTTATCGACAACATATTTCTTAAAGCCTGCTAAAAATTTGTATAGAAAACTCCCTTTAATGACACCAGCACTTTCATTTTTTAAAAGTTACAAAGTTCAAAAGGTTCTGCAGACCCAGAACTAAAACAACCCAGTCAAGCTGATTTTGTGGTTTCTGTAAAGTTAATGACATGCAATGTTACTTAATGGCCGCATGTGGAAAACTGAAGGAGCAATTCAAAGTTTTATACATGGTTAAATTTTAGTATTTCATTAACTTAAGCGCTCAGAGTGTTCCCATTGCCACCTGTTCAGAAACGACACAAAAAAACAGTACAAACTTCCAAATCAATGAACACTCCTGTCTTTTTAGATTATTATGACTGATCTGACTTGCGTTTTCCATCCACAGCCGTTGTCCTGGCCTTCACATTAAACCTTCATTTCTGCTTGTGGGCCTGCAGCATAATCAATTATTTACCTCTCATCGCTGTTCATTGTCTAATGCTGATCATCGCTATTACAGCATGCTGGGAAAAAATCTCAATAAACAGCTTCCCATCAGTTAGAACATCATTCTGTCACCTGGCTGACTGGTCCTCAGGCTGGGGGAAATTGGACACATCGGCACTTTTTCAACCAGACACATTTTTTCTTCTGAGCCTATTTCTTCTCAGAGTTATGGGACTTGCCAAACACATTAACAGACAACAGGGTGTGACATTCAAAGGTGAACCTCAGACGAGACGTTCTTGGACATATTCTTCTCATGTGTGCTGCAGCATCTCAGCGGGGGAATTTTATATAAATATTTTATTTTAAATTTCCTTGCAAACTTTGTGCACAGTGGTGCATCATCTTGGCTGACTTTTGTCAGTTAAAAAAATGATCTCTCTGAGAGACCCTGAAGTTTCTTGTGTGTTAGCGTGTCTGCGGCCAGTGATGAGTGTGTGTTGCTTTAGAATAACAGGAGTAATGTTACAAGATCTATCAGCCCAAAGCTCATTACAGTGTCTATGATCTGACAGTGTGTATCAAAGCATAAACACGACACACAATATAAAGTGAATGCGCTGCCTCAGCAGCCCTCGTGGTGTCTTCTTCCAGAAAGCAAGCTGACTCAGTTAACCACAGAGCCATGGGTGGAATTAAAGGGACTGTATTCGTCTTCCAGGCAGGTGGACATAAAGACCAGTAGCCAGACACAGTTCAGCCATTAACTGTGGTATACTGCGTGTGTAAAAGGAGTAATTAAGACAAAGAGTGCTGTGGGCCCTAAAACGGTCACCTGGGATTTTGTTGCCTTTGTCTTTTTGTTTTGGCAGATAGTGCTTCCCAACGGGATGGTCATGTGGAAGCTTAGATGGATGATGGGGAAAATTCT
Source organism: Yasuhikotakia modesta (assembly GCA_036877545.1). Taxonomy (NCBI): domain Eukaryota; kingdom Metazoa; phylum Chordata; class Actinopteri; order Cypriniformes; family Botiidae; genus Yasuhikotakia; species Yasuhikotakia modesta. The sequence continues at coordinate 1,927 of JBAJNP010008170.1, read as the reverse complement.
GGATAGTTTATATTGTGGAAAAGAGAATTCTTGAGTTTCTAAATTTTCTAAAGGAGGTTTACCTCACAAAATCTAACTAAACTGTTAAATCTGTTTGGCTGGTTTTATGCTAATAGAGATGCACTAGTTTACCTCAATATAGTAAAAAGTTGGTTTACAATAGACAAATTTATACAACAGTTTTGTCTATTTTTACACTAGACAAAACAAACATGTTGATCACAAAGTGCATGTATATTTTTGTTAGTTATGGATCAACATTGTTGTCCACTGTGGGCGTTTCCTGGTCGGAATAAGCAGCAAAATGAATCAAACTTAAGTGAAACGTGAAAGGGAAACTTTATGCAAATTATCAACTGTTTGGCTACATAAAATTATTGCTGAAGAAACAGCAGTCTTTCTATTAGAATGACTATTTCTAACTAACATACTTTACAATAGCAGCTTACAGTGTGTGACATTTGAATAGTGCTGCTGCGCTGAGTTACACGCAACAGAGTTTCAAAGCCTCTCCAATCGCTGCACTCCGCCGCTTGCTCTAAAGCTCCTGTCACCTCTGATTGTACAAATTAACTGCTGGAGCTAAAAATCTGGAACAAAGGCCTGAAATGTGGTATACGGAAGGTAATAAAGCGAGAGGCTTGTGGAACAAGATGCTCAGCTCAGATTTAATCCACCAGGCACATCACACTGCCAGAAAATCACACCTCATACAGAGAGGAAGAGAAAGAGAGAGAAAGAGAAAGAGAGAGCGATCGGCAACGTATACTAAAAATAACTTGAATGCTAAATCGTAGCCTCATGGCTCAAGTATTTATTTATTAATTTCTCTCTCTGTTCCAACATCTGTTAGCCCTGCATCAATAGACAACAGCTGTAAATGAATCAATAGTAATTTAGCACAGACCTTGAGGCTGTCCTCAGATTTATCTAAAAAGATTTCAGGATGCAGGCCTGTGAATTTACTGACTCTATTATTATTTGGAATCATAGGATCAATGTTGCATGTGAGACCATATATTACATATTATGACTGAAAGATCAATTTTAGCCCCCCTGCTATAGCCAGACCCCCAGTGGGTGGTTATCTTACTATCTGTGGTTGGTCCGGGGCACATTTATTGCTTTAACAATGGCGGTCATTTGTCAAGCATGATTATTATTTTTGGCAAAAGGGAAACCAATGTACAGTGTTTATAAAATATGTATTTTGTTCTGCTGTGGTACCTTGACAGTGTAAAGCTTATCTGAAAGAGACACTCAGTTCGTGAGTGAGATATACATTTCATGTCGGCAGAGTAACACACAGTCTGATGCTACAAAACGTCAATCACACCAGACCTGTGATTTATTTCTTGTGGGAATATACTGGTTTTTATGCGATAAAATCAGCCTAAGAAAAATGGAAAGCACAGGTGTGCTTTCAAGGTGATAGAAATGATACATTTGTGTGAAATTATCCATTTGTGTGAATAAATGGAACAACCCTGAAGCCATCAAAAACGAAACAGTTCCCAAACTAAAAAAGTAACTAAAAAAGATGAAACGGTTTTATTTTTTTAAACATGCACTTGAATTGAAAATATTTTTTGAAAGATACCACAAACAATTGTAAAACAGCTATTGTAAAAGCTAAATTTTGTAGAGCATTATGGGAAATCGACTCAGAATTGTACATTACTGAAGTTGAAGGTGACCATTCAGAAATTTAAAAATTTCAAACATACAATAATCTGCATAAACGTTGTGCATTTTCCACAAATTCTACAAATTTCTGTTATTAAAATAACCATTTCAAACCATTGCCCATGGCAGAACAAAATTTAAGAAAATAGCTTGACAAAAAACTGAGGAGAACAGTTTTTCCAGTCATGAGGTAAATGAGAAGTTCATGTACCAGACGTGTTAATGTCTCAGCATTGACTTA
>JBAJNP010008169.1:8968-20827 GCA_036877545.1 Yasuhikotakia modesta | reverse complement strand
TATTAATACATAAAGGGGGTCTATTAATACATAAAGGGGGTTTATTCTCTCTCTGTGCAGCCACCCGCTTTTCACAAACGCCATCCTGCAATAAACTGCAAGATGAAAACCAAACACTTACTCTAAATATTGACAGACTAATAAATAAATAAAACAAGAAACAAACATTTTCACGCAGGGTTGAAGTTTAAAGCGCGCGCCCCACTTCCGCCGTGACGTCATCCGCATCGTTTCCGCCCAGCTGACGGCGCGTCATCGTCGTGATTTTATTAAGCGTTTAAACCTTTATTAACGTTATAAAGTCGAAAATGACGGCATATAAAACGTGTAGCAGGTGTACCAAACATATACGCACGTTTATTTGCGTTGCATGCGTAATATTAACGGCGCAACGTTGAGAAATGCAGCTGCAACTCACAAGCGTGTCCCCGAGTCCATATACTTAATGCAAACGTGCACGTTTAATTTCTGTTGTTTAAAGACGTGTAAAGACGTGTAAAGACAGATATAAACTGCTACAAACTGTCTTATTTGAATAAACAGAGTTTGTCGACGGTAGATGGCGCAGTGACGCTGTTATCTTAGCGTGCAGTTTACAGCTATTGAGTATTATCGTAATATTAACGCACAGCAGGTAAATAATCCAACCTAAATGCGATCCAGCAGTTTTATATATTTACCCGAACATGCAAAAGCGACGTCACTGTACTGGGAACGGTAATAATGTGACGTCAGAGGGCGGACGGCGTGCAGTGAAACAGCTGGACGATAGGGGGTGACGTCACAGCTCATCCAGCGACGGTCAAAATAATCTCATCTCATCCTCACGCGGGACAGGTCAGATTAAAGCATCAGATCCGTGGGCCTCTGTGGAAATGTCTGCAACTTTCTGAGCTGTAGTGAATCAGACTTGCCATGCAAAATAAAGGAAAACGTGTTTGTGGGACTGACAGGTGAGTGTCTGAGTTCAGTGCATGTCCTGCTTTTGTTATTCTAACAAATATTTGTGTTGTTGTTTGTTCATGCAGTAAGTTTTTGATGCAAACTTTAAATGCTAGTTGTGTTATCAAAGGTAAGATTGTTATATTATATTATATTGTTATACAAAGCATGACAGGTGAATAATAAATTGTGATTTATTATCTAATTGATTTATGAAATGTTATTGTTGCAATGCTTAATATTGTTATTTAGACCATTTTGATGTTTTATTATGCATTCATTTGAATACTTTTATTTTAATTGAATACAGGCCTAATCTACCAGCAATATTCTAACACTGTGTGAAAGTAAAATCAATATGTGTCTCAGCTAAATTATTTCTGTTTGATGAACGTAGCGTTTATATTAAAGTACAGAGCAGAATTTGTTAGGACTGAAACTCAGATAATTGCTTTGTGCAGCAGTTTTTTCATAAAGGATCTGTTATATATGATTTTGTACATACTCAGATAACTGGACTGCGAGCGGCTGGGCAGGGCTGTGTCTGTTTCCATGGAATGTTTAGATGAAAGGTCTGTTCATTTTTTTAGTCCTAGAGTTTATGTGTCTTGGACTGTTTTGTTCTCCTCTGTATTACATCTGACTGTGTTTCCTCCCTGATCTCAGATCAGCAGAGCTCCCCGCAAGAACAATAATCAGGTTTGGGTATTGAGTGACTTTTAATGGTTTATATTATATAATAGTTTTACAGGTTTAAAAGTCAAAGCAGAGGCCGGACAAACTCAGTTTTACATGTTACTCTTAAAGGCGTTTGTAAAAAAATCCAAGTTATTAAAAGTTGGGATCAGCGCAAATCGTCAGTTTCACGTTCACAATCAACAAAGGAAATTCCTTGGCAGTCAGAATATGCGCCTGGAGACTCCGAACTTCCTGTAGAATTCTTCCATCTCCTTTCCTCCCAAATTCAAGGGTAGGGTTACACCCCTCCCACCGGTGGGCGGAGCTACCCGGGCAGCCCCACCAATAGAAACTTTGTACAGGTCAGTTTTTCTCTAAGGTGGTCATGACTGTCTCCATAGTAACCTTGAGATCTTTGCGTGTGTAGTCAGCTTTTACAGTTGGCAAGTTAGCAGGGAACAGGAGAGCGGTTTCTGAGTGCCGTGCAGTGAGTGATTGTCGGTGCTTACGGACAAGAGGCAGCTGTTTATAAGACAAGATTTGCTTCCTTAAAAAGTGGGAGTGTACCACGTTCCCCTCACATTACAGCCTCCAAAACAGCTGGAGAGAGAGAGAGATGTGGAATACTTTGAAAAGATCAGAACTGAAAGCAAAGCTGAAAATAGTGCATTATGGGATTGAACCGGCCACTTTTTTGCCGCTGTTTGTGTGTTTGCTGTCGGTAACTTATTTTGATGGTTTTAAATGTAAAAATGGGTTTTGAAAGGGCACACAGAGCTGCTCCGCAGATCAGAGCGACAAAAAACAACGAGGTAAGACGCTTGGAAGGATTCTTGATTGTTGCGTGTTAGAAATGTGTCTGTGTGTTTTTGCTTGTCTGGCTTTCATAGCCATCTGGGTCTGAGTCATTTGCGCTGTGTGTGTTTCTGACACTGTTTTCTCTGACCTATGCTTCTCTTATCCCCCGTGTTAAATAAATGTCAGACCCTGAACTGGTCCCTCGCGAGACCCCCTTTCCCACCGTAGACGATTGTTTTCATTCCTGGTTGGACATCACAACCCGTGTGAGTCGGGGTCTGCAGCAGCCGAACACACAGAAGCTGATGTTGTGATTGTGTCAAATGCTAAAAACCTTCTTAACTGAATTCTGGTGAAATGGTTTAATTTAGGCTGAGCTGAGGTAACAGTTTAAGCACTGGTTAACCCTGGTCCTTAACTTTGACCATCATTCCTTTGTTATAGTTTAATTCTGATGTAATGGGTTTTTTAAAGATAAGAGGCAATGAGACTGAATGAGAATTTGTTTTTCTGATAGTTGAAGGTTTAACATTTGAAATTACAAGTTTGTCAGAAATTATGTCAGAGTTTCTGGTCATTGAATAACAAGATTTAATGTTTTTCTTTAGTGTAAAGCGTTTTGATTTAATTTTTGCAGGGTGATGGATAAACTAACACAAAGTCTTAAATCGTTTAAAAATGTAATCAGTGTTTTAAAATCAGGGTTTAAAAGTTCCTCAGTGTTAAATGTAGACAAAATAAACATTCTCAGGAGAACATTTGTTTGGTACCTGGAGAAACCTTGAGTTCTGTTGTCCTAACTAACCAAGACCAATTAAATTAACTTAATCTCCCAGAAAACTCACTCATTTGTGAATTTTCCTCAGAGGAAATTCACCCTTCAGTGTTCGGCTTTTCCGCTCTGTTTCAGTGATCTTGGATAATGGTTGTCAGATGCTAAGTGCACATTCTTAACACCTGAATGTCTTTGTCAGGTTTGTTCATTTAAAGCTGTCAGGGGATGATGTCGGTTTGACGACAGCTGGTTTTGTTTAATGACGGTCTGAGGTTTAATGGAGTCCGGCTTTGTTAAGCCAGAAGTTAGTGGGATAATGTGTCAAAAGAACCTGCGTTATTCTCAGAGCGCTTTTGCGTGTGGATTCAGTTTCTGGTGAGAGTGAAACAGCGATTTGTTCTGCACTAGTGGAGTTAGCGTTGAGTAACAGAAACTGTGTTAGGCCAAAATAATCATACTTATTCTCCTTAGGCTTGGAAAAACATACATTTGTGAAGTGCTGTGATGTTATGTGTCAGTTTGGTGAAGGGTTTGTGAGTTTTAAAGACATTTTAGATGCTGTGGGCGATGCTGAAATGAGACATTTGCTTGGAAAGACTGAAAGGCCAGAAATTGTTTAGGACAAAAAAATTCCAGTGAAATGAAGATTGTGGGCAACCGGTCGTCGACTGATCTGAGGGCAGTGAAACCCTCTTACACAACTAATAGAGCCTGAAGGAAAACTTTAGTCAGATGAAACGCACAATATTCAGCTTTAGGTTCTAAGAATGTTTCCCTAATGTTTGCATTAAGTAACATTAATGGATATGAGAACGTTATTCAAACAAATTTCTGTAATGTTCTTAAAACGTTCCACTAACAACTTAACAAATTACATTTTTGATATATGATTTTTCATATAAAAAATGTTCTACTTATGTTACTGCAAGCATTTTTTTGTTAATGTTGAGGGAACTTTTAGACAACGTTATTGTTTTGTTTTATAAACAAATACATCTATGTTGAGTATCAAAGCATTAATTCTGTTTTGTTCTCCTCAGTCATTATAATGCTGCACTGACTCCCTGACTGGACCATGGAGGACGCAGAATCTCTCCCTGCTGCCTCCCAGAACACAGATGCCCACCTCAGGGGGAGACCAGAACCAGACCCACCAGAAGATGGGCGTCCCTCCAGCACCAGCCAGGAGCCTGACTCCTCATCTGCCCCCTCCTCGCCTCCGTACCCTTCTAATCTGCAAACCCAAGGCTCTGCGGTATCAGCTCTGCAGTCCAAGGTTAAATCTCTCTCTGAACGCAAAGTTGTTTGGAATGACTCTGCAAACAGGAGCCAAGAAAAGAGGACGGTTCCAGGAACCTTCATGCTGGGATATGCTGTCACGGATGCTTGGGGCTCTAGCGGCAGCGATGAGGATATGGAACCACACAAGGTTCCTCTGACATTCCTCTCTGGAGAACCAAAGCATCAGGTTGTAGAAAGAAGCAACTATGATCACGTTTCTTCTTCAGCCATGCTGGCAATTCCACGTGAACTCGGAGAAGGAGCAAGTGTGGAGAATGTCTCAAGTAATGTCTCCAAAACCCAAGAGGACCAGGGTTCATCATCTGATAACCAGTGGATGCCTCCTAAGAACTTCTGGAGGTCCATCAGGGCAGAGATTCAATTTCCTAACGGTGACGCTCCAGTAATCAAAGAAGGAACAACCGGAGGAACGCAACCATTGTCAGTCGTCTCCAAACTGGCCCAGAGGTTTCCAAGGGAACTACAAAGATCTGACAGTCTGGAGAGCCACCTGCGCAGGTACAATGAAGGCGAGATCAGGCCGGTGTCGCAGCAGAGCGGACTCTGGCGTGCCGACAGTTTGGAGAGCGTGTGCAGCAGTGAGAGCTCACTGTCTCTGGCTGAGAGAGTCGAGATGAATCGTGGTCTTCTCAAACAGATGCTGCAGAAAGCCCAGAGCAAGTATGAAGAGTGTGAACAGACAACAAACTCTGAACCGCTGGAGGACCCAAATCTGACTGCCAAGAAAGGTAAATAGATCCGTTCCAGGCAGCCACCTTGCTAACAATTTTAGGCTGTAAGAACATTTCCATTAGGCAACAGTTTGTAAAACGTTCTAGAAACATTCAAAACGTTATTACACATTAAATTAACATTATTGCTTTTCTTGTAAAAACAATATTCAAACATATTTTTATTGAAATGTTTTCCACTAAGAATTTAAGAGTACCGTTTTTGATATATTATATTTAACATTACAAATGTTCTGTAATGTAATGTTGATGCAAGAACATCTTTTGATAACTTTAGGAGAACTTTTTGGAGAACATCAGCCAACGTTCTAAGAATGTTCTATGTTCTCTGTTAGCCGGGTGTCTTGTTTCAGAAAGCACAGATGTAATCCGTCTTATCCGATGTAATGTAAATTTGTGCTGTGGCACGTAATGATTTTAATCGCGGCCTGTCAGGCGTGATGCGCCGTTGGCACTTCTGAGGAGAAGACATCTTCTTCAGTATGTTTCCACATGACTCATGAGGATTACAGCAGCACACACGCGCGACCTCCTTAATGAAGCAGAGGTCGTACAGACGCGAGCGCCGATAATCCTGATGTGAGGAACAGAGATAAGAACTACACAGATTAAAATAACTCTGATAAAACTGACTGAGATAAACGTCTGTGTGGCAGGTTTGTTCGTTCATCTGTTATTTCGTTTTACCCATGGCAAGTTTAGTTAACCTAACAAGATGACTTTGTTCCTGCAAAGTTGTTTAAATGTAATTTTTTGGCAAGGTTGAGACGCTAGCATGGGCGTCTGTTGTTGCATAGATAATTTAGAAACGAAAATTGGTAGAATTAACTAAACATAAATTGTTAAAAGCTGAAAGATTTCAACAGCTGAATCTGTCTCTGGTTTTTCCCTCAGGTCTCGATGAGAGCGATTCTGGAACATCTTCTCAGGGTTGTGAGAACATTCACAGGTGAGCAGAACAGATGCCGTCACTGTCCTCCACAACATCAGAAGATCTGATTCTCTGTCAGAGATTCTTCAGAGCTGCTGGCTATACGTTGAATAAAAAATAAAAGTAGATGTTTTATAAATATAGATGTTTTTTTGAGTAAATCCCTTCCTTTGCACGCTAAAATAAATTAAATCTATCTCTCAGTTAATGTAAATTCTTACACTGTTATTCATTTCTGTTGAAGTTCATTAAAGAACACAAGAGTCTTGGCCGTATTTCTGTTTTGGATTCTGTGATTATTATTAATATTAGTAAATTCAAAACGTCTGACGTGAAACATAATCTTATCTAACACATCATAATCACACACACTCACACACATAAACACTCACTCACACACATAAACACACACACACACACACACACACACATAAACACACACACACATACACTTTCACACATACACACACTGTCACACACACACACACACACACATACACTCACACACAAACATTCAGCCTTCGTCAGCCTAATTAGTGGTGACGGCTTGCTCCACTTAATCCCCCCATTTCTCTCTCTCTCTCTCTCTCTCTGGCCGTCCCACAGGCCCTTTGTGTTGGGGGACGATCTTCCCCTGAGTCCTCGGCATGCGCAGGCCAAGCGACTGCTGGAAAGAGCTCGTATGAAGGCCCGGTCCAACCCTCTCAAGGCCGACCACACCATCCTGCCCGTCCAGAGGGACAACCTGTGAGTTTCCGTCACTTCTGCAGCTATACAGCTTCTCTTTATGTTATTATCTGGCTTGTTGGGGGTTGAGGTGTGGGGGGGTTGGGATTTTGTAGCTGGAGCATTATGGGAAGGGAGGGACGTCTGTGCGCCTCTCTGCGGATCAAAACACTTGAGGACTAGCGTGCGGCTGTGTTTGTGTGGGGGATGAGAAACTGCGAGATGCTACATTCGATCGATTCAATAAGAAACAAGCATCTTGTTTTGTGAACGTTTGCTAACGTTTTCAAGAGCAACAGGTGCTGAGTTTTGTTTTTGTTTCCTGTCCTGTTAGAAACACGGTCAGAACTGTGAATCAAATGTGATGTTTGAAGATAACTAATAGGGTTTCTGCAGTGCTGTGTTTAATAACAGACAGATCCTCAGAGTTACTGTAATTATGATTGAACTGTTTTAGGAAATCCTTTACAAACAAAAAGTTTCATTGTTATTTTCTGTATTTATCTTAAAATTCTGTCAGTCTAAATTCACGCTTGGCGATTCTATTTCAGTCTGATGTGTTATATAAGACAATTTGAATTATACAACACACACGGCCAGTGTCTCTAAATCCCACTTCAGCATCCGGTGATGTGTTCTCTACCTCAGCAGTTTCACACAAAGACAGACGGGCGAGTCGCCCGACCGCCGCACGCCCGCCTCCTCATTCTGTAGTAAGACAAGAGCGCGATCACATCCGGAACAGATCTGAGCATTTTCAGACGTAACAACAAAACATGACACTCAGAAAATAAAAATCAACAACTTGATGTAAATATGTTTGAAAAGATGTTGAATTAAAGTATAAAAACAATTAAATTAGCTAAACAAACATAAAAACTAAACAAGTTAAATAATGCAAAATAAATGACAGTGTTTGTAAGTGAACAACTTTGATTTCTTTGTTTCATTGAAATTGAAAACAAATCTAACAGTAAAAGCAAAAAGTAAGAAAGTTTGTTAGTTTATGTTTGTTTGGAAATAAAAACACTCACTTTAATTGAACTATGATTGAAATAGATGAGATTTGAGATTTTGCTTCGCTGCACCTGTCGTGTTTCCAGCTGTTTTTCCCTCTAATTCCCTCCGCAGGCTTCCCTGACGGAAAACAGCTCTGATGTCGGATGCGCTGCTGTCGGTCTGTTCGGGATAAACTTAACACTTAACTGCCTCTCCCGGGAGCGACTGTTTAACACACATATAAAGTCCCACAGGTTAAAGATCGGCACACAAAGATTAATGTGTGTAATTACTCCCAGCGAACAGTTTGCATATGTCTGTAGATTGTTATCCCAGCTGTTAGGGAACGTTTTCAGAATAGTGGTTAACATTCTTTAAATGTTCTCTCAATGTTATCATTAGCAGAACTTTTTGTATATCGTATCAAAATGTTACGTTCTTAACTTGTTTGAAAAATGTTACAGAATTAAAAAAGTTTGAACCAAGCAATAATTTATTTTAATTTGAGTACAATTTAAGTTGATTTAAGTTAAGTTATATTAAGTTTTTTTTTTTTTACTTTTAAAATAACATTTAAAGTTGTAGTTGAATGGAAATTAAACTGTTAGCTGGGATTCCTAATCTGAGATGGTTATTTTTTTCCTGAAGCTTGTTGAGAGGTTTTGTTTTTGAAGGTTTAATAACACGAGCTGATGATTTTAAAATTGAACTCTTAAATGGTCAAATTCCTCTGAAACTCTCAGCTTTGGCTCCTCCGCAGTCTCAACATTCCTGGCATGTTTTTCTGCTCATGTCTTCATGGTGAGAGAGCGACCGCAGGTCTTCTGTGTCTGTATCTAAAGAATGTGTCTGTGTGCACAGGCTGCTGTCCTGGGTGGGCGTTCCCCTGCACCAGGCTCCTCTTGCGGGAAAGGAGGGCGTGGTGGCGCCGGTCTCTGGAAACCTCAGCGATTCGTCCAGTGGCGACTCCGTGGGCGGAACCCGGCGGAGGCGTGGCCAGTCCCCCACGCGCGTGCGTTTCGAAGACGAATCGGAGAAGGACGCAGAAGTGCGGTACTTGGAACGACTACGCCAGCGACGCAGGGCGGGAGAAAGAGCGCAGGGGCTGCTGGTGTCCAAACCCAACTTATCTTCTTACGTCAACGGACAGACGGAGGCCGGACATGACTCCATATTCTGGAAGGCGAAGGCCAAGAAGAGTTCAGGGAATGGCGTGGGTCATTACAGAAGTCCGACACGTGGGGCAGAGAACAGGCAGTGTGACTCCTGCGGGACGGTTCTGCATGAGGTCCCCGGGCCCGGCTTTAACCCAAACACTCTGTCTTTACCAACCACAAACGGTGAAGTCGAGGGGAAGAAAATACCTTGTTGGGTGGCGCCAACCCTCCCCAACCGTCTAGTCAGAATCGAACAGATTAAGGAGACGTACATCGGAAAGACGAGCCCCGTTATTGTCCAGAGCGATGGGACGCACTGCAGCCCCGCGAACGGTTTAGACAACGTGAAAGGAACGTTTCAGAAGCTGAAGAAGAAAGTCAGGAAACTGGAGAGCAAGCAGGAGGCTGCGCACGTCAGCGACCTCAGGGCTACCACGCCTCCAGACTGCGACAAACTCACCGTTAATGGAACTCAGATGTGTTTGTCCAACGGACTTCCACGCAATCCCTACGCCACAGACCAACCTGGACAGAGAACAACAGACAGGTGCAGCCCCACCTCCACTAAACCACCCAACTCCAGTTCCCCCCAGCCGACCCCTCCACCTCTCCACCCCAAAAAATCAGCTCTGAAATCGAGCTCCAAAGGCCGTGCCGCCGGTCAGCAATCCGTCACCCTCATGTCTTCGCCGGAGTATCGTGTGGTACACCTGGACTCCACGGAGACGGGGGGTGTTGTGGAGAATTGCACAGAGGAGCAGCTCTCCGCCGGGATGGGTTACCGTGATGATGGCTCTCTGACGGTGACCCCCGGACCCTTAACACGAACGAGCCCAGTTCTGTGCTCTCGAAACCTGTCCAAACAAGAGGAGGAATGGTGTCATAGTACAGGTTAGTTTATTTATGGTCCAAATTATAAATGTAATTTTCTTATTTTTAAGAGAATATTTTTTTAAGGAATTTATAAGGAATGTTATTTTCAGAAGATAAAATTTGGTAACTGGGTTGAATAAAACATCAATTAAATAAAATCTAGTTTCTGTGTTTGTCTGCAATGGAAACAGGTGAGAACAGACCATACATGCAAAACATCAAAGATGAAACAGAAAAAACATGTAAATAAAATAATGTAAACTAAATAAAAAATAGCATAAGCTACACTTAGCTACTATTTACACTACTACATGTAAATGATATCTTTATAGATTATTATTATTATATTAATAAAATAAAGTTATTGTGCTTTATTTCTTTCAGATGTGAATGAGCATCAAACCTCAAAATCTGACGTAACGTTCGGTTCTTCTGAATCCACACAAACGCCTCAGAGTGACGGACAGCTCAGAGGACCAATCAGATCAGTGCAGCACCGGGCCAACAGCCCCAACCTTCTCCAGTGAGTAAAACCTTCCCACAAAATCTCCTTTCTTACTTTAAACGGTTCCTCGCAGGACGGTTTCGTCTCGCCCATGAACGCTTTAATTTCCGGCCACAAATTGGGACGGATTTCTCTGGTGCTTCTGTCCTAAAGTAGGTCAGGAGAAAAGATGTGGGCCAGATTTTCCTGGCCCGGTTGTTTATTACCAAACTGCCCCCTACTGGACATTTGAGCAAATGTTTAGAAACCAGGTCACATGACTAAAGTTATGAATGATTGGTTCCCCTTATGTTTAATTGTCATGTAAGTTTAGGTCCACAGATTATTAAGAAATGGTTAAAATAACACAGCGGCTGTTTTTCAGAGCCGGGGCGGATGCAGAACACCGGGAAGGCCGGCCCAAACTTTCCCTCCGGAGGTTTTTCTCAGCTATGGGACTCAACAGCGTGGGGCTGCTGGGAAAAGGGCGGTCCAGCAGCATGGATCAGCTCAGCCTGCAGTCCAAACCCAGCTCGAACCCTCACCCGGCCTCACCCTCAGCATGCCCTAGCCCCACACACAAACACCACAACCAGCTGAAGAAAGCGCCCTCGCTGCAGACCATACGCTTGGTCAGCGTCTTAGCTTGTCTACAGCAAACGTTTAATTCATTGCGTTCGTTCGTTCAACGTCTACCTTAAATAAAATCCCTAAGAAAATGTTCCTGATACGTCAGCATGTCGGCTGTTACGTCACAACATATTTAATGTCTCAAGTTTTTATGTCAGAAGTTACAAACTTTCAAGGCATGTCTGACTGTATCGTGTGTCACCACTAGGGGTCTCCGTTCCTCCAGCTGAGGAGGTCTTCATCCGCTCAGAACCTCAATATCTGCAGGAAGAAATCGGACAGATCTTCTGCCTACAGTCCAGGAGACCAGCCCTGCAGTCCTGTACTCACCAGGTCCAGCTACACAATACGCTAACACAACACCAACATCCCCTTCAACAACCGTTCATCACTAACAAACAATGACCTGATACTGTCAGTCGTTTTTATCTTCTACATATAAACACAAGATCTTAGCGTGTGATTGTAATGTTCTGTGAGACATGATGTTCCTGTAACATTCAGACAGCTGTTGTGTTGTGCAATCAGATGAGTTTCCATTGACTGCCTCAGAGAGCGAGAGGGAGAGAGAGAAAGAGAGAGGATATAAATAGAGATGTGTGGGTCTGCCAAAGAAAGACATGGAATGCTGGAATGATCAGTCGTCTACATATTTCAACAGCTATAAAAAAAGTGTGTGTGTGTGTGTCTGTTTGGGTTGTTGACAGTATCCGATAGCGTTTGTGTTTGTGATGGCAGCTCCTCTGAACACATATAGTGTTGTGTTTACGTGTGTGTGTGTGTGTGTGTGTGTGTGTGTGTGTGTGTGTGTGTGTGTGTGTGTGTGTGTGTGT
>JBAJNP010008168.1:0-20827 GCA_036877545.1 Yasuhikotakia modesta | reverse complement strand
TTTAAAGTATATATATATATATATATATATATAAGCACACTTGCATTGTGTTGGTTATGTTTCTGGCTTCACATGTTTTCCATAAAGGAAGTGTCACTAAAGAGGTTGCGTCATGTTCAGCGTTTTTCCTCTCAGATGAGATTCCAGCTGAGGCAGGTGTACGTCTGGACGCCTCTCACCTGCAGCACTGCAGAGCCTCCATCAATATTTCACACGCTAAAGAACAAACCCCGTAACAGCAGCCGGCCTAGATGTTCTGCAGCGACGTTCTCATCCGCAGGTTTAGCGTGAATTCAGCCTCATAGAAATGTAAATCCAACCGCGGTGGGGGGAGAGAGAGTTGAGGGGCTCTGTAAGAAATACTGCAGTTGAATGGTGTTTTTTTTTTCCACTGGTTAATCCTTCCTGTCTCTGCTTAAATCTAGCTTTGGAGAGCTTTCAGATAAACTGGCTTATTCGGACGATTTAAATACGTCGTTGGCGCAGTCAGCGTTTTCGAGACTGTTCAGACACCAGATTGATGGGGAACCACTGAGAACCGAGTTGTCGCCATAGACGGGATTGTCACAGCGATGCGCAGCATTATTCTTGAGATCGTACTTTGTTTCGCCTGCTATTAATTGCAAAAACGCGCATCAGAAAGTTGCTGACGTTCGCATTTGCTCAAAGATTGATGGAGGACAACAGTTTCACAGCTGAAACCGTGCGTTCCTCCTGACGAGGCTGTTGATATTTGCATAAACGCTCCACGTTCAAACTGCTTCCTGAATTCCATCCCGGAATGCTCTTTGTTTTTCCATGTTTATGTGTGTGCGCGTGTTGCCTGTATGTTCCGGCGTGACGGCGCTCCAAAGCAAATTTAATTTGCCAAAGAGCACTCGCTTAAAGAGCTCCCTGAACAAACAAGTTAGCAGAATTTACGCTTGCCTGATGTCAAATTACACCACCAAGCGAACCTAACCTGTGCAGGGAATAAATTGCACCCTGTTGCGGTGTGGGAACGAGCCTCGTCCGCTCCCCCTTCTGCCCCCCCACCCTCTATTGCTTGTTGTCATGTCAGCCTTCGTATTAAATATACATTTTGCACCCCTCTGCCCAATGCTGCTCAGTAATGACTTGCGCCTTGAAAGATTTATGCAGATATTGATTTCACTGTTAAACGTGAGATTAGATGCATAGCTTCCAATGCTATTTATCAAAGACATTGGCATCTAATTAAATTGTCAGCGCTAGTTTTATGGCGGTACACTTCTATGAAATATTAAAGCTGGCTCTGAGATTATTGCGCCCCCGGAGCGGGGCTCAGCGCTGGAAAAATGATATTTACATGCAGAAGGGAGGCTGTGGAAAGGTTCGGATTATTGGACTAATAAGGGCAAAGGTCAAAGGTGAAACAATGTTTTTGTTTCACAAATTCGTAGCGCGCTATCAAAGCTAACTAAGGCTTAACCTCAAATGAGGCATTGCCTGAAACAGTTCGTGATTAATGAGCGGTTGTCCAGAGGAACAAATAAGGTGACTTTCTGGGGTATTATTTAGTAAGGTGACTTGTTTTGTTTTCTTTTAATTCCTTTTCATGCCTTTTATAATTAACTACTTACCCTTTGATAAGGGCTACGGAGAGTCACCTTTCTCCTCCCCGCAAACTGCATCCTGCATATTGACATGCATATTTCTGATTGCGTGCATCTGTGTTTGGCTCTGAGGTTACAGACCGTGTTTCTAAAACATCTGTATTTCCGCAGCAGCTGGGTTTCCCGGTGCCAGCGCTCTTTTCATCTGTTTCAGCAGCTGCAAGATCTTCCAGCTCTTTCTAGACTTGATGCCTGACCCAGATTCAGTCGTGCCAGCGTGAGAGAATTCTGGACTGGGCGGAGTCACCTTATCTCCCTGCCTTTTTACTTTCCTTTGATATTTTGTAGGAACACAGAAAAAACAGTAAACAAACACACAGGGGGACAAACGGGCAGCAGAAATTCACATGCATGCATTAACGTGCTGCGCTCATGCTGCGATTCGCGTTTCATCGCAGGAAAACAAGCCTCTCCCTTGACCTGAATACACAACCTGAACGAGGGATGAACAGCGGTCGATAAATATATAAACGTATATATTATTTGCATGCTGATGGATTTGTGCTTTAGCTTTGTTATACAGTTTGGTGTGTAAATTTTCTTTAAATGCTTCCTTAGAAAAATACAATCATACAAATACTTTAAGCTTTTGTGATGCATCTTGCGTTGTTGTTTGCATGCAAAAACGCATCTCCTCAGAAGCAGTTAAAATCAAAACCAGCATCATTAAACCAAAGTCTAAGTAATATCGATTAGTAAAATACTTGGTTTGCCTGAAGGACTAGTTGACTAATTGGTACTAAGTAAGTCTGGAATTTCAATATGTTTCGTTTCACAATTTTAAGCCCAAACAAACAGACAAGCACTATTTTCACATTATATTTGCTATTTGTTTCATGTGTTTTTTTTTGTTTGTTTTTTAACACACACTTTCACTCAATAAGCACTGAAGCAGAACACAATATACTTACATGTCACATATCTTAAATCTCTCTCTCTCTCTCTCTGTCTCTCTCTCTGTTCCCATCTCTCTGGTACAGTACATGTAACTATTGCTGGCGCTGTAATTTTCCAGTGAATGCATGTTCGTTTAGCTGATGTTAAAACTGCTGTTTTCTGCTGTATGGTCGATTCTCGTTCCCCTCCGGCACATTTATCATTTAAAGCTGATATGAAGAATTAAAGGCGACATTCACGAGGCCGGAAAAGCACAGGATCCCAAAATATGTTTCCGCAATTAGGCTTTAAAATCCCTGATTCCAAAATAGTCTGACAGGAGGGGTATTTTGCTGTTGTGCTTAAAGTTGCGATCCGTAACTTTTGGTTTAGGAAAATCAACAAATACATTTTCGAGCAAGTATATAACAGATGAATGTTTAAAACGCCTCCTTATCTTACACGCATCTCACCATTATACTTACAGTAACAGTTTGGTCTGATTTCCCAGGAAATAGTAGTTTGGCTTAGTTTAATTTAAGCGTACGTCAAGAAAAGTATGTTAAATAACCTGCAGTTTCATGTTCTGAACAAAGATTGCAACATAAAAGTTACAGAATGCAGCTTTAAATAAAACCTGCATTTCTGTGTGTGTGTTTGTGTGTCTTTCTGTGTCTGTGTGTGTTTGTCTATGTGTGTTTGTCAGTGTGTGTGTGTGTGTGTGTGGTAAAAAAAATAATGCATGTAATGTGATCAGTTTTCCCATAAATTATGGTACATAAATAATCTGTTGTTGATTTGGCAACAGTGCCTCTAATGGACTTCATTGTGTTTAGTTGGTAGGAACCCAGTGGTACAGCTAGTTTAAGCTTCCTACCCAGAATGCACTGCTGTTGTCAGTAATAAGAGGCTCTGATAGACTGTGGCTGGACCGTTTCTGTCTATATTATATAAACATCCTGTTGAGTTTTAAGGACTGTTCTCAGGGGGGTAAAATCTTCAACATGGAAGAAAAACTTTGTGGAAAATTCACTGTCAACACAAAGTGAGCCTAAAACTGAGCAACACCAGAAACAAGTAAACAAACCGCTAGCATATGTAGTGATGATCTTAGCTCAAAACAAGACTTTACACAACAACTCTCAACTTTTGAGCGCAATTTGCCCAAACACGTCATACAGTCTTGAGCAAGAAGACCCAAATGTGTATCATTTAAATGTTTATTCGATTTCCCGACAGCAAATGAGGTAATTAGACATGATAAGAGACATTTTCCACAGTCAGAGAACGCTGAAAGGAAGTGCATACGTTTGCGTCTGTTGGATGTTTGTATTCATTTAGGCTAATGAGAAAGAAAGTGATTTGGGTGTAATATGAGGAAAGATGTTTTGGGTTTTCTGTGGGTATGTAAACATTTGACTCTTTATAGCTAAATTCACGTAGTTGCAGAATATGTCATTTCTAAAGCTGTACTTTAAATAGATAAGGCTTCATCCGCAAGCCACTTGTATTTGACAGGTTTAGCCATCAATAAATCATTGTATGTATCCATGCAGCCCACATCTTCATCTCCTGTATGATCTGTTGAAGGTGGCTCAGGTCTTCTAGAAGATTCTAGTGCTATCACGCGTGGGTTTCATCATTAAAACCTCACACTGGCTAACTGACCTCCTCTCGCACACACACACACACATCATGTGCTGTTATATTTATTACCCTCCCGTATGTTTTTCTTCACCTTGTCTTTGACTGTTGTTGAGTTAGACGTTATAGATCGTCAAAGACGCTGGATGAATATTTGAAAAGATGTAAATTTCCAGGTAAACAAACAAGTAAAAACAACTCCTGAGTTTTCCTGACTGGCAGTCTTATATTTAGCAGCTGGTATTGTTTTAGTGGCCTAGATGTTGTACAAGTTACTGTAGAATTTTTTTTGTTGTTGACATCAAAGATGGTGGATTCTCCAGTGTATTATGGTTTTAATAAACCTAAATTGTTCAGCTTAATTCACAGAAAGTTACGTGTCTTGGCAAAAACATTTTCTTGGACAAAGATGGACGAACAGGAAACAGAGGAGTCAAAATCTGACAAGAAGTTGAACTTTGGTAAACACATTCCCAGATATGATTTGAGTGGTTTCTGATTTTTTAAGAATATGTTCACAATTATTAGAGAAGGAATTATGATTCATTTAAGAATCATCTTTCTCCCATTATGGTCTAATCCTACTCATCTGTTAATCTTTTAAAACCAGAAACAAAACCATGTAGGGCCAAAGAAAATGATCCCATTATAACAAGGAAAAGACAACAAGTTCCAATAAAAGGAATAGTTTGCTTAAGAAGTCATTATAGCTGCAGTGCTTCTCCATTGAGTTTGTATTTGTATCAGAGAAAATTGCAGGACGTTGGCTGATGCCATATTCCTCCTCTCCGCCCAGCAGGATCTTTGCCGCCCAAAACGAGCCATTGACTGGTAACCCAGAGCCCCAGCTGTGCATTACACCAATGATACTTGACTGAAAGTCAAGCAGGATGAGGCCAATTATATCCCAGCCCCCCCACCGCCCCAACCCAACAGCCTGAAGAGACCCTCAAGCTGGCTACACATGGAGCGATTACACCCTTGTTTAAAATCGCCTCCATTATGGAGCCCTGCAAAATGAGAGCCGCCCTACTGAGCCCTGCCACTCACTCCACAGGTTTTAAATGTGACCTCCGTGAAATGAAAAAACACTGGGTTCCAAGTGCCCCTCAAGTGGCAATTATGGCCAATACAAGTCTCTGAATATGAGCCAGAGAAGAGATGAAGATAGCGTTTAGAGTGCTGATAACCTCAGACATATACAAGTTATTTGCCAGAATTGATATGAGTTTGAAAATCCAAGTCAAATATTTTTAATTTTAGGCTAAATCTTGTAAAGTTTGTGTAGGTGAAGTTTGGTGACCATCATGATGTGTTTGAGGGTGGAAACCATCTTTCAAAGCACACGTTAGGCAGGTCTTTGCGTCCATTGGCGGACAGAGAGTTAATTCTTTATTGTTTCCACTTAACTCATTGATTTCTTGCTGCGTTGTGGTGTGTTTGTGTATGCAGGGAGTGTTCAGCTGTCGAGGAGGTCAGCGGTAAGGTCAGCTTTCCAGAACACAAGCTGACGGAGAAGTAGAGTCTCTTCTTAAAAGCTTAGAGGTAGAAAGCTCTCCGCTCTCGGCTCTCCACTGACTGCCTCCTCTCCCCCGCGTCACGCATACCGAACCGGCCGTCTCAAATGCTCGGCTTTCCAGGTCTGAGATGACATGAGGAGATGCGCTTCTGCTGGGAAACCCAAGAGTTTTGAAAGCGGAATGACAAACCCTGGTCCTCGAACCGTGGAGAACAGAGCGGGCCACACAGGCCTCCTGCCACTGATTATTTACAATGTTTCAGTGTGTCTGCCTGTCACCGCGCTACCGTCTGCATAAGCTCATTCTTCTCTCGCGCAACTGAAGTCACTTCCTGCCGGTGTTGACCCCGACCCCACCTGTCAGTCCCACTTTAAGTAGAGAAGCTTATTTTTATTCCTGAGTTTTCACTGCTGCTGTGGTTATAAAGCTGGCCAGATATGTGCAGTAAAATGTTTTGTATCTCGTTTTATTGTTCTTTGCTGCAGTTCTTTCATTGGTTTATCATTTGTTCTGTGAAAATGTGAGAAAGAAAAGTGTAGTTTCCCTAAAGTGTCTAATTTGATCATTTCTGATATTTACAAACTTTTAATATGCCGGAATCATTTAAACATTTATGTTGCGTTGTTGATTAATTCATTTGCACTTGAACCCCTAAAACGGGCCGTGTAGCTTATTTTTATAATAAAACATTTCCTGTGAGCTGAAGGCGGTTTTTGGCCACTTGTAAATTGGAAGTTTAGCGATTGGTCGGTGCTGCTGTGAAGGTTACACAGACACTTTCAACTCAAATTTAAAGCCGTAGCGCTTTTTTTAATGCACTTGTCTGGCCGTTATGGCTCCTCTCAGCAGCAGTCAATGTGTCTCCTGTCATTTCTCCTCACTTTTTCTCTCTGGCTGTTCCGCTCCCTTTGTGCAGGATATTATTCTCAGGAGCTGTGAAAATCTTGACCTGTGCTCTCAAACACCTCACCCTGTCACCATCCTGTCCTCTCTCTCGTCTTCCTCTCCTTTTAGCAGAGCGGTCGAGAAGTCCGGGGTTGGATCAGAACCCTGCAGGGCCCTGCATGCATGACTGAACCGCTGACGGCTGACAGCCTTTTTAGTCTTTTATCCGTCTTTGTTCTGTCTGTTTCTCCTCCACGATTGGGCAGAATTCTGAGTTGAACTGAATGAAATGATTGAAAAGTGGATTTTTCTTTCCTGTGTTGGAAACTGGAAGTTTGAGAGGGGCAAGTTAAGGGATAGTAAAACTCAGGGGGGAATCTGATTGGCTCACACAAACCTGTGAGTGCGAGACGTGTCATCAATATTATTTGTGGCTCATATAATCAGTAGCATAATTTTCTGTTAACACAGTTACTGTTTAATTTAGTTTATACAGTGATTTTATATCCTCCATTTTAAATAACAATTCTGCATTTTGTTACAATTCTTTGCATTTTGCAACAACAGGAACTAAGTTGGAATTTAAAGGACATTCTCAGTTTAATTCTGAATAATGGACAGTCCCTCTGTCCTCTCTTTTTCTTCATCTTCTCTCTTCATCAGTTCTCCTCTCTTCTGTAGTTCCTCTTCTCTTCTCTCCTGTTCTCCTCTCCTCCTCTCATCCCTCCCTCCTCCTCTCTCCACTCTTCTTCTGTCTTCTCCTGTCACACAGTCAGCAGCCGGAGTGCGGGTTGCCATCTCCTCCTGTAATCCTGCTCTCCTGAAAGCCATAATTGACCGAGAGCTTCATGCAGGGATTATTGCTGTGATTTGGGGGAAGGTGACGGGGGAATTTCAGAGAGAGTGAAGCATTTTAGGGCTGAAAACCTGGAAGGACGAGGGGGGAAAGGATCTGCGACACGTCCGCCACAAAAACAACCTCCCTCAACCCACTAATTTGACACGGTCAATGTTTTGGTGCATGATGCAGGCAGCCAAAGAAATCTATACCTGTCCCTGCGTGCAATATACAGCCTTTAGAAAATGATTATTTCATTTCAATGACACAGCTAAGAGCCATTCTTCTGTTTCTATGTTGAATGACTTTGTTTATCCTGTCACTTTCTTTTGTAAAGCAACTTTGTACATATGGCGTACTTCTCAAGGTTTTGCTGAAAGATATCCGTTTAGGCCAGTAGCTCGGTTTGATTGAAATTGTTCAAGAGTGTCGACTACATCTGTGTGATGGAGCAAACGTTTGTCTCGTTCCGTCCCTTTGATGAAGCAGCGCCACACAGCTGTGATGTGAGCGCTAAAATTTTCAGGGCATTTATATTTTGAGGCATCAAATAACAAGGATTTTGAGGTAAACTTGCCTCGATTCGGGCGCTCCAGTGTTCCGTTAAACTCGGTTGTTTGGGAACTTTTTGCCATTTTTAGGCAGGCAAACAGTTGATTTCCCAAAGCCTGTTACAATACAGCGACAAATGCAATTAGCAACTTATTTTCGGCTGCGCACGCTAAGAATGAAACGTCTGCCCATGTTAGCTGTGACGGTAATCGTATTAAACCACCTATTTGTGCATGAGAAACGGCGAAATGAAAGAAAGACAAAATAAAATTATGACAAACATCTAATTGAAGCAGGGCTGGTTCGTTTAAAGGATATTAAACCGCAGTGTGCACACTTTTCCAGTGTAATCAGTTTAGATATTAGAAACATGTGGGTTGTACATCAAACTCTGCAGGATTTAAATGGCTTCCAAATCTGTGGAGGGATGTTGAAGTTTATTTCCTCCGAAGTTTATAAGCTGCTTAAAGCTTTTAAGGACTTTAGCATGGGCTGCCATAGAAACATCAGCCTTGGAGACAGTCTGAGTAGATGCTACTGAAACTCTGGTGTGTGTGTGTGTGTGTGTGCCTGAGATACAGCTAAGTGTGGATAACTGTAGTGTCCTAGTTTCTTCTGGGAAAGGTAAACTATCTTGGTTGTTGAATGTCCATTAAAGTTGTACCAGCAGCGCTATGAATACAATTTGTGTCACATCAGAGTTCAGTTCTCTGTAAAGATCTTCAGCTACTGTGCTTTACGAAGCATTGAAACCCGCGAGGTATTGTGTAACATGGCTGATATTTTTGACATTATTTTTAGATGGAGATTTTCTCAGGTTTACCATCTGAATCCAGCCTTTCATTCATCTGCTCTCAGGAAATCCATTTCCTTCTAGAGGCATTCTGTGTTTGAAAAGATCACTGTAACCACACGATCTTCTGTGATGTTGTTGTTGTTGGGTCGGAGTTAAAGGCAGTTTTTAAGTGCTTCAGAAAGAAAGATGGATTCTCACCTTCAGTAGTGGGTGTGTCGGGCGAGATTACCCTCATTAAGGCCTGTCTCAGTGACATCCAGACCTCCAACGCCCACCCGAGCTCACTAATGGAGGCCATACAACAACCTTCAAACATCAGACTCCGCTTTGACTTTTACAGAACCCGACCAAAGCTGATCAGCTCCAATGCCCTGCTCTTCACCTCATGGGTGTCGGTGTAGAACGTTAGATGTTTGTTTCATCTTCTGTCCTCCACCCAAACCCGTTCTGAGAATCTATAAGGACATTTTCACCATCGTAGGTGAAAACGTTGTTGACCAAGTAGCATGAAATAACATCCGAGCGGCTCAGACGTGGCGACAGGTTGAATATTTTGTAGTTTTCAGGTTATTTCTTTTGTCTGAGGAAAACGAGTTACAGACGGAACATGTTTTACCTCAGATTTCTGACTACCCTACAACACGTAGAGCATAAAAGTAATTTTATTCATGGCATCTCATATTTCTCTTGTATTGAAATGTGTATTTGTCGGGTAGCCGCTCTCCTGAGACACATGCAAATACGCACTTGTCAGTTGCAAAGTGTGTTTCCTGGTTTTCTCCCCAACCGATACACAAAAGATAACCTAAGCTTCTCATTGTTGAATGTGTTTTTCTCAATCTCTCCCCTGACTAATAACACAACGGTGTATTTTCAGTTTTATGAGCTCTGGAAGAAGTAAAGCGTGGATTTAGTATCGCACAGAACGTGTAATGTATGATTTGTGGGTGTAATGAGAACGAAGTGAGGCCTTGCAAACAGGAACACGTTTGATTGATTAGCGAGGGCCGTAACCAGCCAAATGTATTCACGCCTGCCCTAATGCTGTGGATTGTGGACTGGGATATTAGCCTGTATGCATTACAGTGACATATTCACCTCAGCCGGTTCAATAAATCTTGGTGTGGGGTGGAAATAACTCAGCTGAAGCATTTTTAACCTCTTCTTTCTCTCTTTTAGTCTTGAACAGTGAGTTTGGAAGCTAAAAAAAGTTACGGATTGCAGCTTTAAAAACATTGGGAGTAACATACGCCACAGGGTGGGGCCATAGACCCTCGTCTGATTCAAGGTCTCTGTTCCAAAATCTTGTAAGCTTCCTTACTAGACAGCTTTGTGAGGCATTGCATTCCCAACACAAAGCCGGTTTCAACAGACAGGAAGCAGCATTGTGTTAACTTTATAGGACACTACATCCCGGACAGATGTTATGACCGCATTGCAGCACTGCTCATTTGTGAATATAGTATTTATAAATTGTGGTGGGCATGAATGTTCCATAGGGAGCTGCCTTTGAAGGTAGATTTTAAGGTTTTGGAACAGAACCACGTGGACACAAAGCAATTAGCGTGTCGTGTTTTTACTCGTGTAAAACCCTAAAAGCATCAGGCTGTGTGGGAGTGAATTTTAACCTTTACTCACATCAGTTTCTGACCATTTAATCAAATTGTGCAAATGACACATTAGAGGATGAAAAAAATGATTGCAATCTATTTCCATATGAGAGAGAGAGAGAGAGAATGACAGAGAGACATTAGCGTATCGTGTGTCATTTGTTTGGAAACATATATTACATTAGAGGAAGTGGGCTGGTGATATTTCCTGCTGCGTGGGAGCTGTATTGTGCCCCAGGGCTGCATGTGTTGCGTAATTGAAGCACTAATGTAAATAATGACACTGATAGAAGATCAATCATCGGTCGAAGACTTTAATATCAGAATCAGACGTGAGCCGTGTCTGACACAATGTATGACACTTTATCAGTAACATCCCTTTAAGATGCTCTCACATTGCCAGTGTGTTTATATAAAGCCCAAGCATGTAGCACAGACTGTTTTTTCTCCTTTGTTCTCTTTCATTAATTTTCTTATTTAAAATATTAAATAAGAAGCAATTGGCGAACAAACAAAAACTAACTTCACAATCTCTGTAACAACTTTTCTATTAAGGTGATGTCATCAGGTCCTCCTATTTTAAACTCCTCCCCTTTTCTGTTTTTAACCAATCAGTGTATTAAAATTCACGTCCTGGTTTTCTCTCCTTTAATTACAGAAACAAAATGAGTTGTGCTTTTTTATGTTGACAACAACCACCGAGTAATAAACTGTTGGGACACACGCTGGGTATCAGAGATGAACCGTCTCCTCATCCCTCTGCGGTGTGAACATTATTTAGCAGTGAGAAATGCCCCAGATACCATCAGCCAATGGCTGGACTTCTGCCATCTATCAGCGGCTACTGCACATGCAGGCCAGTATAAATAACATGGTCAGGGGATAGAGAAGCAATTGCTTCTGGTAAACAGATAATAATTATGTAAATGTTGTTGGACCCCAGACTCCGACTAAAATCTGTAATGAAAACTGCCTACTGTACAGTCTGCAGATCGTGGGTTTAATTTTCTCTCACCTTAACTCAGTTAAATTGTCTTACAGATGCACAAATGATGCTTTGTCTGCCCTAAATGAACTTGTGTTGTTGGGTTATGTTGGTTAAAACGTGATAGTTTGTTGATGGTTTTGCATATTGACTCCTGAGGCCTTTGACCTGTTAGTGTTTGTCACGATAACCAGCTTTCCTCTCCGCATTTGCATCCCGGGTTTATATGCGGGTTTAAGCTGATTTGTCGCAATCGTGAGATGTAACAGTTGTGTAATGTGTTAAATGAGAAGTTAGTTACCCGAGCTCGCGCGACGGTCGCATAACGCGCAGAGAAACTGGAGCGCTGGTGCGCAAATAACGGGATTATGAAAGCGCATGTTTCCGTCACTGTTATTCTCACGCTCAGCGTCCTGTTATTTATACGAGTAACATTTCATTGCATTTGAATGTCATTATAGTTCACATATCAATTAAAACTTTGTTTGTATTGTGTTCGTAGACAACAGTAAACATTTTTGCAGCTGTTTCTTTAAAGTGTTTACAGTGTAACCATGTCTGCTGAGAGCCAGAAGGACAAAAAAACACAATAATAGCGGTCCAGATCTCTCAGGTGTCACAGCAGAAGATGAAACTCACAAAGGGAAGATTATCAGTGAGTAATGACTTGTATTGCAGTATTTTCTTCACACAAACTATTGTAACACGACTTGTGTGACATGACATTTGCGGCGCTTCACTGATGTTTTTTGCTCTTTTATGGAGCTTTACAGATGCGATCGCCGTGCACCTTCTGTCAGCCTGTGGACAGAGCTGCTGTTATCAAAAATGTCTTTTGTGTGTTTGTCTCACAGTAAGAGCAAAACAACAGGTTTGAAAAGAACAAGGGTGAGTAAAATGTGGCTGAGTTACAGGTAAAGTCTTTTTTCTATAATATCTCTCTTTCTCTCTCACTCTCTGTCTCTCTCTGTCTCCCTCTCTCTCACTCTCTTTCTCTCTCTGTCTCCCTCTCTCTCTGTCTCCCTCTCTCTCTGTCTCTCTCTCTCTCAGTGTGCACACTCAATAGGTAACAGGATTAAGGGTCTTTTTCTCCACCTTCCCATTTTTACCTCTGCTTTGCCTTGGGGGGCACATCTCTATGGAAATGCTCTCTTTACACGATCGAAGGAATTCTATTATTTTGTTTTGAGCCGTAAGAGGTCGGCCAATCCGTATTTCTCTCTCCTCCTCCACACCAGATCCTAACCGTTAGCCTCTTTGCCATTTTCCTCAGCAAAGCTAAACAAATTGATGTCCGCACACTTGATGAAATGGACCCCCGGGAGAGTAAATAACCGCGGCACCACCTCCCTCTTCAATCTCCAGTAAACATTCCAGGGAATCGTCCTTTTTTAGATGAATGTATTCATAAACCTTCCAGCCAGCTCGTAGTTTTGTTGTCGATGCTAACGCTTGCTCCCGATCGGATGGGCTAAATTTACGGTCTGGTTCGCTTCTGGCCCAGTCCGACATGCGTACGGGTTGTGAAATTATTTTGCGTGTCCCTCTGACTTTTATGCTAACATGTTTACTGGACCACATTAGCGTGATTAGCCGCCGCACTAGCGTGGTTAGGCTAATGCGCAAGCTGTCCCTCGTTATGGCGGCGAAGGCAAAGCAGTGGCGCTTAATTGGCTGGCAGCGTTCCACATGGGCAAGAAGGCACTTGCTGGGCTTCTGTCACTTTTCCCTGATAAAGACATCACTACTAATGGGTGTCACAGCCAAAAACCTGCGGTTGGCATGACAAATAAAGCCATTATCTTTTCCTACTGGAGTGGCCATTTTGATTGATGCTATAGAGAAAGAGTGAGCGTGTCTGTGTGCGGGGAGAGGTGGAGGAGGGCACGCGTGGTGTTTTTCCCAAAGTCTTTGTTTTGATGACCTTCTAAAGCCTATCAAAATACTGTTGGTCAACATGCCTGGTTGCCCAGCCGCCGCTGTCTGTACGGTAGCGCCTTTCAGCTGATGAATTGCAGTGAGAGCCGGCGGCTGTGAAGCGCGTGCGGGTCTGTTTCAGAGCTTTTATTGGGCAGCCTTTGAAAACCACAGCAGACGTGAGACGCCTGTCTGCCACCAGGGGGCAGCAAACATGTATGTTATAAAGTCCAGCCTGCTTTGAAATGCATAGATGAGCAGAGATGTTTTTCTGTAATACTTGCTTTTGTTGTTTTTTTTTCTTCTTCGCTGTTACACGTAAAAGCAATTTTGTTTAAACAAGCCTAGGGAACGAGCTTTTAAGAGGCATGTTTTATAGCGCCACACTAAATATTTTACAGATGAGTATTTTTTCCCCAAATAACTGATTTTTTGCAAGCGTCCTTAGACCATCATGTTGTAAAACCTTCTGCTGTCTTTTGAGAACACGATTAAGGGTCTCTTCGATAATCCTGTCACACTCCAGACTGGCTACATGTCGTTTCATTAGTGGTCTCCTGATCCGAACATGTTCTAATTCGTGGGCTATTGTGTGGGATATGCACACCATAATGAAAATTAAACTCGGTTGTCTGGGGAAATGGGGAAACCCAAAGTCTCATAATTAAGAAATGGGAGACATTTAGTGCAGATGAAATTTTAATGGCGTGTTAATAATTTAGCACAGCAGATGGATCTGTTCTGCCATACCTCCACAGACCCCTCAGTCAATCTATGGTCCATACAGAAGACATTCCTTTGTGTTGTCACGCAGTTTCTGAGGAAATGTCTGAGCTTCTTTTCTTCTTTAAACAACCTGAAGATGTTTCTTCAGTCTGTTGTTTTTGTTTACAAGCCCGTGTAAATTTTAAGTGCGGTTTGGTTTGCCAGAAATATGTCAGGCTGCTGTAGTATAAACAGCCGTGAGATGTTTGCAGACGTTGGTTTAGGATTGATTAGTTAATCTCAGATAATCTTGTTTGACATCAACAGTCGCATGACAAGAGTTTGGCCAAAGGTCAGCGGCGATGTCCCCCAATAGCGTTGAGGAGCTCTGAAGAGCTGCGTTAATTGGACGTTTTGTCTAGTGTTGGAGGCTATTTGTCTGTTGCTTTGATGAAGCTGCGTTTGTCAATAGCATCAATGATTCAAGACGAGACAAGACAGCTAAGAGTAAAAGTGTTGCCAGACGTTTTTTCAGCCATGCAAGCCAGAGAAAGAGAGAGCTGCAAAACATGCATAAAAATGAGAGGAAAAATGGACAGATGCGTCGGGTACGCTTTCTGAGTTCTCCTCTGCAGCTCAGCAGGGTTTGTGCCCTCTGCAGCAGTCTGTGCATGTATTTATCCCCACGCTGTACACGTCCATTAAGAAGCCTGTCAATTAGACGTGCGTACAGTATGCACGTGCATCAGCATGCTTTTACATGCGCATGCACATGTAACCACGTCTTCGTGCACATCAGAGGAAGGAAATCTGATTTCTGCCCAAATCAAGTTTGTGTGAACACGATTTGGGAGGCGCAGGAGTCGAAAGGCTAGAGTATGTGAGGAGAGCATGCGTCTGTGTAAGAGAGTTATTGCATTAGATGCAGTAACTCTCTCTATAGGGATTATAGGTAGTCTGAGAACCTCAGCTGTTTGGTGGTTTTAATATCGTTCTTTCACATACATGGTTGCTGTGCATTCATCACAGCCCCGGAGGATCAGTGTTTTCACGTGTTTGTATGTTGTACAGGTCCTTTACAAGGATATCAACACTTCAGAGAGTATTTTTGAGTGTGTTGTAGATGTTTGTTGATGTCTTCAGACAGGGTTATGGAGAAAATAAAGCTGTTCTTGGATCAGGCAGGTCTTTGGATCTGTGTTTTGTTTTACCTTCATCTCGACCACGTCTGTAGGACCTGCTGCATTGTTGAAGTGTAACTAAACGCAGTTAAAGGTACCGTGTTCAGTTTCTGTGCTTTTAGTGACACCAAATGGAATTGAAAATAACAACTGTTTTTAAACAGGTTACCTGAACTCTCTCCTGTCAGACGTTGTTTAGGAAAACCATCTGGATGAGTAGATACATCTGCTAAAGACCAGCTTGGCCAGGCTGTGGGTTCAGCTAAGATCTAAGAGTTTTTTTTAGTGCCACGTTTGTGGAATCTAAACATGTTCAGAAAATAACTGCAGGTAACCTTCAGTTTTATGTTTCAAACAGAGACGGCACTAGAGAGGCCAAAGTTACGGATCGCAGCTTTAAGATTTAGGTGATGTAACTTTTTAATGTTCGTGAGTCAGGAAGCTACAGTTTTAAAGTAGCTTCCTCAACATTGATCTGCTTAGCAAAGCACATTTCCTTGCTCTTACTATGCATCTAACGGATGTCTAGACCTTTAACAGGCACCGGTGCATTTTTATTTATTTGAGTTGATTGTGTTTGCTTATTTTTCCAGACAGAGGCTTTTCACCCCGATTGCAGAGGATTAAGAGATAGGCTTTCATAGAACCGACTGTCGCTGGAGCTGGAGAGGACGATGGGTTATCAGAACCTGCTTGACAATGAGTCCATCAACCCAAAACATCAGCTCACAAATTCTAAATTACACAGAGAAAAAGACCCCCGCTCCGACACCCCCGTGTGCACATTGCTTTCAATTATGTTGCTCGGCCAATTTACGGCTGATTTCAACAGGGCTTGGCCTGACCAGATGGTCCTGCTGTAAACTCAATTTCTCATTTAGGAATCGTTTGCCGGGCTTTGCCGTTTGCCTAGCATCTAATGGAAAAGCTCCTTTCTCTTTCCAGCGTTGTGTGCAGGCATTGCGGTAAAATCCCGGTAGTATGTGTGCATATTATTACACACGCTTTCCTCTGCAACCTCTCAAAGCGTTTATTTATTTGAAAAGCAAGTTTTCACAGGACCAAAGCTCATCTATGCGCAATCTGTGCACAGATGAACGCCCTCCACTCGTATCTTTTTTAAAAATGAGAGACCAATTTAGCAGATGCTCTCTCCTCGCCTGCACGAGTTGCACAGACGTGAAGCGTTTTTGGCTAAACTCTCCGTAAACCATTTTAGTTGTAGAACTGTCGCCATATCAACACCAAACCCAAATGTCCAGTAAACAGTCACGCCTGCAGTAACAGAATGACTATTTTTACTAGAGACCTGTTTGCAGCCAGTCATGTTACAAATATTGCAATATATTTACTTTGCTTTTGTTTGTTTATGTTTTTGTCAGGCGCCTTTTTTCCCTAAAGCGACTTACAGTGCATTCATACTATATGTTTTTACTGTACAGGTTTTCTGGAAATTAAACTCACAACTGTGCTGTTTGTGCTTCAAACTTGCTGCTCTACCAATTAAGCTACAAAAACACCTAATTCTAGCTCTTTATTTTTGTCTACCCACCACTAATATCAGGTGTGTTAGACATGTACAGTTTGTACAGTGTGTTTGATTTTCTGACACATACAGGTAAACTTGAATACGCTATAAATCTCTTTGGGTAAAAGCATTTGCCAAATGCATAAAAGTTAAAGACTTTATTTTGCAGAAAACGGATACATTGGTTCCAGACACGAGATTGAACTCTGGAAACCAGCTAAGTTCTCTGGAGACACACTTTCCATAGAGGTTGTGTCATTGCACAGTAGCAGATCGAACAGATAATGAACAAGCCACATGTGGTAAAGTATATGTACGTTTTTAACAGCCTCAAAGTCTACAAAATTTAGTTTCATCTACCCCACAGCTGACCTGCTTGTTCCTCCACAGCTGTTCAATTAGCCCCCTATCTTAATGCCCCACCCACGCTGGAGATGATTGGTAGAGACAGTCATCTTCCTGTTGGCTCTGTACAGCACAGGACAGCGGCCAACTGACCAGCCGGTGACCGCACCAACCACGGGACCCTGGGAAAGATTAATAATTCCGCTAACACGTCAGGACTGAAATCCGGGGGCTAATTGCAAAAGCAATTTGATATGGTTAACAAAGACTGGGCGGGGGATAAACGACTGTCCTTCCAGGTCAGAGATTTTCCAACGGAGAGAATTTCAGGGCCAGATGTTCAATCACGGTTGACGCACTTGTGCTGTGCATTTAGACGAGGGCACTCTCGAATCCCTCCGTGTGTTTGATTTCGGTTTAACCCAAAGCTTTCAGAGTCATCCCCTGTCACGTTTTTCACCTTGCTTGATTTTTTTGTGACCTCTGACCCCTGCGTCACCATTCTTCTTGCGGATAAGTGACCAGGTCTGTTAACGTGGTTTGGTTATTAGCATGAATAGCGTAGCTCAATGCGGAGGAGTTTCTGTGGTGACCTGCTGTTTTAAAAAAAAGATGTAATATGTTCCTTTTCTTCTGTTTGCTTCTGCACAGCATTACAGCGTTTTGTTCTCACCTAAACGTATTGAAAGTTTAACCCTGAGAAACAATTTGTCATTTTGAAATGTTCTGCAGTCTTTGTCTGGAGTTTTATTTGAAGAATATAAATTAAAGAGTGTAAAACCATAAAGCAAATCGCAGACATAACACAATTTGTCCTCCGGTTTCTCGCAGCAACCTATAGATAAAGATATTGCTTGTTACCCAGCAGAAACAATCACATCTCTGAGGCATTTGTAGGATTTTTATTTGTTTTCCAAGAGCTGGTGAAGTGCTGGTATTGTAACACTAGGTTATGGAAAATCGTAGCATGTGTGGGACATCAGTTTTAAAACATTAGCCATTTATGCTCAATTTGTAATGACTGACATTTTGTTGCTAAGGTTTTTTTTATGTATTTCTGTATTTTGAAGATCTATATCTAGTCCACAAATTATATTGCAATCCAAACCCAACGTCTGTCGGTGCCACGTTTCAAAAACAGGACCCTCCATTTGAGAGAACTTCCTCAGTCCACAGAGAAGGGAAACCTCGCTCCAGTCAGGCCGGGGCAGAGAAACCATCTGAAAGACATTAACTGTAATCAGTGACTGGGTTTGTGGGTTTCTTTAAAGCAAGGATGTACGTGGCGCTGCGCAGGCATGCAGGGAAGACTGCGGGTAGGGTAGCCTGTGACGTCGAGGTCTTTGAATGCGTGGGGTGGTTTGGACCACCGTTGGAAACACTCCACCGATTTGGAAGCTCTGGCTATGATGGATGGGGTGCCTGTCGTGTAGCATAGCTGCAGCTCGCAATTACCGTGGCGCGCGCTCACCGCTGGAGGAGTTGAGCGGATTTTAGCGTCATTAGCATAGTGCTAGCCTGGAGTGGTTTCTCGAATCGGAGCAAACTGTGGAAAACGGGAGCTTTGTCGAGTCTCCAGAAGTATGTCTGGTTCGCCCTGAACGTCAACAAAAATAGCTTTTCACCTAAAACAAAATGTGAATTTGAGAAAGGGTGTTGTGCTTCATAAAAAACATTAAATATATATTATCATAATAATTGACAGCAGGGGATAAAAGCTAGACTTGGCCTTGAAGCTTTGGGCATCTTTCGTAGAAGGTTTTCAATGTCAGTTGCGCTAGCTTCTGCTAGAAGCTAATTTCATGAAGACTTATATACCGGCCAGTTATGTTGTTTCTCTCCCTTCTGAGACTCATATAATATTTGATGTGGTTCAGGGTTTGATAAATAGACATTTCTCCCAAGGAACAAAGAACAGACGAGCGACTCTAAATGCGTCTGAGACTGATTCAGACTGACTTAAATTGAATCTCCGCTGTTAACCGAGGCCTCTTACTTTTCCAGCTCTTTAAATTATTCATCTGCCACATATTAGTTTATATACACCGGCTGCTTGTGTGCACATGTGTGTGTATAATGTACAATATAGGTTCTGTATTATAAATCAGGTGGGAGTTTTATGAAACCAGTCGACTTGAGAAGCCTGAGGCTACATTGTGATCAAATATAATGTTCTAGATTTGATTTATGAAATTAAACCTGGATTGAATGTCCAGGAATGATACAGTAATTGAGATAAACTGGAAACTGTCACCACACTGCTAATTAAAAGTAGTCCATCTTATTTCTCATTTACAGTCAACAATGTGCGTCAATATCTGTCATAAATATGAAAGAGAGGCTTTATTTATCATACGAATAGGACATTGACTTAGACAAGGCAGGGAGATTCAAAATTATTGCTTTTGTTCGTATTCAGGGTTAAGGATTTAAACAGGTCTAACTATTAAATTTTGTGATTTTATTTTTAAATATTCGTTTAAATTTACAACATTCGCAGAGTTTTGTCTAAAGAACTACATTGTGCGTTTAAGTTGTGTATTTTACCTGCTTTTTTCAGAGTCGAACCCTGACCTTAACGTTGCTAGCATCATGCTTCGGGTTACATTGATCACCACAGATTTGCATCGTGGTCTGAGCCGTATCAGAGGATCAGGATATTGTTGTATCTGGACCAGTAAGTGTCTAATGGGAGTGAGTTTTGCACAAGCAATTTTCTTCAGAACTATTATAGCGTTGTTTGTTGTGTCCTATCGCCTGTACCCAGTCTCATGTAGCGCACATCACTGTCTGTTTCTCTTTCTGTAGTCAGTTGGCTTCACTTCTCCAAGTGTTCTTTTATCAGCTTAACCCAGCTGGTCTCGGCTCCCCGTCTGTGGAGAAAACATCAAACCTGTGGAAAGTGGCTCACTGCTCTCAGTGGGCGCTCGAGACAGTTATTAAAGGGGAGAGAGAGCCCATGCGTGGTCCTTTCCATTAGCCAAGATGGGCTTAACTCTGTAGCCTGTGGCATCTTCAGGCGTCTCATCCTGGTTCAGGCATCTCATCCTGGTTCTACCTCCACGCATCTCTTCAGCAGAACCTCGGTAAAAAATTATATTTCAGTTGTGAGTTTCCAGTTTCAATTTTAGGTTGTAGGAACGTTTTCCTAATGTTTCCAGGAAACATGGAAATTTTTGTAAGTTCTGGGAACATCCAGTTTTTTGGATCTTGTGTGAACGTTGTGGCTTGGTCCACAAACAACAACCTTAAACGGTCTGGTTGTGGTTCTGTATGCAGCCTTCATGGTACTTCCTGTCTCAGTGTACTGTAATGAAAACCCGATCTGGTCTGGACCAGGTTTGTTCAGAAGCTGATGATCCGTGTTGTCCCCGTGTGATTTGAGAATGTTTTGAAGAGGATTCTGTGTGCTTCAGCCGAAGCGAAGAATCCGACCTTTCCGAACAAAGCAATTAACATGATAAATGTCAGAACTTTGCTTTTTTAATTAGTGACCTAGTAATATTGCAAATATTTATTCATTATTCGTTTATCATCATTCTTTACTTTTATGTAATATGTGATATGGTGTATATTGTGGGTCAGTGTGTTTAAATATGTGTGCTTACAACCACAGTGGGGTTATTCCTGGTTTGGGGTAACTGGAAAGATGCTTTCACTGTATGTAAATGCTGCACTCACAGGGACACATTGAAATTCACATGCACACACTTTCTCTGACTGCCTGGCATATTTTATACTGTTGTTTGCTGTTCCATCTTCCTGAAATTAAACATTAGCAGCGGCCTTTTTAGATAAAGTGTGTGTGTGT
>JBAJNP010008167.1:0-20829 GCA_036877545.1 Yasuhikotakia modesta | reverse complement strand
TTACTGTAATGCAATGTTTTCTCTAATGTGAGCGTACATGAGTACATGGTCGTGTTACGTGTGCACGTGTTTTTGTACCTGAGTCAGGGTTTGATACTCCAATAAACCGCTTTAGGGGGTCTTAGAGGGGTGACAATGTCTTCACTAGCACGTCTGAATAGCAAGTTTAAAGCCTAGAAAACATTTAAACTAAACACGTAGACTTTATAAATATTAAACTACACAAACTAATTTAGCAAACGCCGAACCTCTACGGGTCGCCGTCATTTTGGGCGTGACGTTAGCGGAAGTGATTCTCCCTTCTAACCAATCGCAGCGCTCGGGAGGCGGGCGCTTCGCGTTCGCGCCGCGTGTCGCATGTGGGAGAAGATAAACAAACATGGACGTGAGTCTGTGAATGTGTTTGTTTGTTTGTTTGTTTGTTGTGTTTGTTGTGTTTGTTGTGTTGAATGAGTGAGTGTCCATGATGGCGGGGGTCATCCGGAGACTCGACGAGACTGTAGTGAACCGCATCGCGGCGGGGGAAATTATCCAGCGGCCTGCCAACGCCATCAAAGAGATGATGGAGAACTGGTGACACTTTATTTCTTTATTACTTCATTGATCTCTGATAAACCACGACTGCTGGCTGTTAGTTATCGAGCTGTCATTTGCATTAAATAGCACTGCTGTCACTTATAACTAATGCAATGCAAATGCATCACTACCGACACTGTGTAAGTTATGACTGCTGCCATTAAAAATATTGAGTTACCATTAAATATGTTTTCCCAGTAACAGCTGCCATCAGATATTCATTGTTAAATCTGCTTTTAACACATGTAGGGATGTGAGGGACACGGATCGCATCTGTTTTCTAAAAGCTAGACTGTATTTTGTATAATATTGTGGTTTTTAATCTTCAGTCTGGATGCAAAGGCCACGAATATTCAGATCACAGTCAAAGAGGGCGGACTGAAGCTTATTAACATTCAGGATAATGGCGCTGGTATAAGGGTATGTCATTTATTTAATACTCACTACAATGACACCTTTCATATTGGGAGCTCATTGTGTTTCTGTTGTCATGCACAGAAGGAAGATTTAGAAATAGTGTGTGAACGTTTCACGACCAGCAAGCTTCAGACTTTTGAAGATCTGACGTCTATCTCGACGTATGGCTTCAGAGGGGAGGTTTGTGCCATCTGTGTATATTTGTTATAGATTTAGGCACTTATGTCTCTTCATGTAACCTGTACGCTGTCTTTTTTACAGGCCCTGGCCAGCATTAGTCACGTAGCCCATGTCACAATAACCACAAAAACAGCTGATGCAAAATGTGCCTACAGGTAATTCATTTACCGCAAATATAAAACAATAAACAATGTGCTTATGTACTGTAATATTTTAGTGGTGAGTTCAATTAGTGAAAGAATTATTATTGTTTTGTTTACAGGGCCAGTTATTGTGATGGGAAGCTGAAGGCTCCACCCAAACCCTGTGCTGGAAACCAGGGGACATTAATTTCTGTGCGTCTGTTTGACATTATAGAGGTGCATGCAGTCGTGTTTCCACATAAAGGTCATTTTCTCTTCTTCTCTGGGGTTTTCAGGTGGAGGATTTGTTCTATAATGTCTCCACTCGACGGAAAGCGTTGAAGAGCTCCAGTGAGGAATATTCCAGAATCGTTGAGGTTGTGAGCAGGTGTGTTGTGATGTGTGTTATTTAATGTAATGTGTGTGATGTCGCTCATGCAATGTAATGCATGTGGTGTAATGTACTGTAGTGTAACACGTGTGTAATTTGTGTAGTGTGTGTTCAAGACACATTTCAGGAGAATGAAACTGTTAGATGGTGGTAAATAATGTTTGATTGTTTACATCAGTTCTCACGTATATTTTGCGTTATGTAGATACGCCATTCACAACTCTGGGAAAAGTTTTGCTGTCAAGAAGGTAAAAGGCTCACCAGATCTCAATGACAAGAGTGTTTCAGCAAATGCATTTGAGATCCTGTATTAGCATTTTGTCTCTTTGCTAGCAAGGTGAGATGGTTTCTGATGTGAAGACTCTTCTAAACGCCTCTGTGCTGGACAATATTCGCACAGTGTTTGGAGTGGCTGTTAGCAGGTGATTTTCTTATCTTCACTGATTGGCCCTGTTTCAAATAGTGCACGTCCATCAACTTGTGTGTGTGTGTCCATCAACAAGAGGTAGTGTGTTGTAGTGTGCTTTTGAGTGCACTTATTTGGGACGGGGCCATTGTAAGTATTATGATGTAGAGCGAGGTCAAAACATGCTTGAACTGTGAAACCTAATGTGAAACAATAATGATAAGTGAGTTTGTTACAGAGAGCTGATTGAAGTCGAGTGTGAGGATCAGAAACTCGCCTTTACACTGAAGGGCTACATCTCCAACGCCAACTACTCTGTCAAGAAATGCGTCTTCATCCTTTTCATTAACCGTATGTGTTTCAAATCGTAGTTGTTTTAAAATGCATGTAAAGGTTGTCTTGACTTCAATTAAGCTGTGGGTACAAAAAACTGTCATTTAGAGTAGACACGCGCTGTATTATAATATAAGTCATATAATATAATGATATATTCACAATGTTGTTGCTAAGCAACTGTAAACACAATGGCCATTAAGCAAGTTTCCGCCGTTGCACAGCCAAATTTAAACACAAGACGCTTGTTATTCCAGTTAAGTGTGAAAGCATTAACTGTTTGTTTTCTAGATCGTTTGGTGGAGTCCACAGCTTTAAGAAAAGCCATCGAGACGGTCTACACTGCGTATCTGCCCAAAAACACCCACCCCTTCCTGTATCTCAGGTACATGTGATCTGATTGCTGAAGTGTTCAGTTTACATACATATCCTGTCAGAGCCACTTCAGTCTAGCAGATTAGGCAGTTGGCTAATATTGTACATGCTTTTATAAAGAAATGGTAAGTACCTGAAGTTTTTAGTGAGGACATGCTGGAGATGATGCTGGATCTGTAGTTACTCCAGGATGGAAATAGAAACAGAAAGCATAGAGAATAATTAGTTAATTATAATAATTGTAGAATAATGAATCTTCATAAAATCATGAGAAGATGATCCAAAATATATATAGAAAGACATGACAGTAAAATAAGGCTGATTTAATAACACTTTGCTCTGGCTCTGAAGTTTGGAGATCGCGCCCCATAATGTGGACGTGAACGTTCACCCCACCAAACACGAGGTGCATTTCCTGCATGAGGACTGCATCATCGAGAGCGTTCAGAAACACATCGAGACTAAACTTCTCGGCTCTAACTCCTCGCGCACGTATTTCACACAGGTAAACTCACCATCACGGAGCATTTTAAATGTACAGGAATATTTATGTGGGACCATCTGACATGTCACTGGCTTTCCTTATCCTAGACTCTGCTTCCGGGACTCTCCGCGTCCACCAGCGCTGTGAAAGCCTCCAGTTCCGCCGCAGATTCCCAGGAGCGTGTTTATGCCCATCAGATGGTCCGTACGGACAGCAAGGCCCAGAAACTGGATGCTTTCCTTCAGCCTTCAACCTCTACCTCTGCTGCCCAGAGCCGGTTGGAGAAACCACACAGCCCTCCACCTGCTGCTCCGGATGCAGCAGATCCGGATGACTCAGAACTGCTGCAGGCTGCTGATGTTCTGGAGCCGGCCGTCACTGAGGATCCGCAGATTGATGCTTGTATATCTGATGACA
Organism: Yasuhikotakia modesta; assembly: GCA_036877545.1. Classification (NCBI taxonomy): domain Eukaryota; kingdom Metazoa; phylum Chordata; class Actinopteri; order Cypriniformes; family Botiidae; genus Yasuhikotakia; species Yasuhikotakia modesta. The sequence goes on along the minus strand of JBAJNP010008167.1, from coordinate 17,128 downwards.
CACCACCCAGGTGAAATGCAAAAAGCAGGCTAGAGTTTCAACGTTCATCTTTATTGGCATGTTTCTCTTTTTCCCAAGGAAGTGTGAAGTGTAGATGTGTTTGGTCTTTCAGGAAAAGGCCTCACGTTGACGAGGGGAAAGCGGATTTGACAGCTGCCGCTCTACCCAGGAGACGCGTCATTAAACTGACCAGCGTGAAGGAGCTTCGGAAAGAGATAGAGCAGCAAACTCACAAAGGTCAGGCTTAAAGGAGCACAACACCCCAAAATGAAAACATAAACATATCGTGTTGAGTTTAAAGGAGTGGTCATGTGACTGTATGCACACAGGTTTACAGGAGTTGCTACAGAATCACTCGTTTGTGGGTTCTGTGAATCCTCAGTGGACTCTAGTTCAGCATCAGACCAAACTGTACCTGCTGAACACAACCAAACTCAGGTGAAGCTCAGATCAACACCGGCTCAAACATCAGTGCATTCATCAGTCCATTCACTTAGTCAAATAAAAAAAACTGCTTTCTGTTCTTACTGTTATTTCAGCCAGGAGCTGTTTTACCAAATTTTGATTTACGACTTTGGGAATTTTGGCGTTCTTCGTTTGTCGGTGTGTCACCATTTCTTATTTTAATTTTGTTGTGCAAACTTTATACAGTGTTAACAAGTTAACATTTTCTCATTGCATAACTGTTACACTCAAAACTTTTCGTGATAACTTTAGTATTTACTTTTCTGGACTGTATTAGTCTAACTAAAGCTGTTACGTCAGAATCCAGCGTCGCTTTATGACTTAGCCATGTTAGCGCTGGAGTCAGAGGACAGTGGCTGGACGGAGGAGGACGGACCGAAAGAGGGACTGGCCCAGTACATCATGGACTTCCTCAAGCAGAAAACCGAAATGCTGGAGGAATACTTTTCCCTGGAAATAGATGATGTGAGTAACTAGCATGTATAGGATTAGCATGTACAGAAACAGCAGCAATAATCAACTCAATTACTTTGTTTTTTTGTAGGAAGGAAAACTGGTTGGTCTTCCAATGTTGCTTGATAATTATATTCCTGCCATGGAGGGGCTGCCAATGTTCATTCTGCGTTTGGCCACTGAGGTCCGTTTCATTACACCAGATTATTGGCATTTATTTACAAAACAAGGTCCAAACGTGGACGTTAACAAGATAACTGAGGTTTTATTTGTGATGCAGGTGAACTGGGATCGTGAGAAAGAGTGTTTCCATGACTTCAGTGTAGAATGCAGTAACTTCTACTCCATCAGGAAGGAGTTCACACTGGAGTCAGACTCTGAAGAGCCTCAGGTGAATAAACCATAAAATGTTTGTCCAATCATTGCCTTCGGTCCAAATGCAATGATAGGATGTCCTGCTTGTCAAACTAAATATGTGATTTGTGGAAAAAAATGTTAGGAAATGAAGAGATGGTAAAAAGGCTGAAACTGAATGTTTATTGGGTTTATTACCTGCAGGATTCAGAGCTGAGCTGGAGGTGGAAAGTGGAGCATGTGATCTTCAAAGCTTTGCGCTCACTCTTCAGTCCTCCAAAACACTTTAGTGAAGACGGCTGCGTTCTCCAGATCGCCAGTCTGCCAGACCTCTACAAAGTGTTTGAGAGATGCTGAGCTTCAGTTCTTTCTGCAATAGTTCTGTACTTTAAACCTCTAGAAAAGCTAGTGTAGAGATAAGACTACAATAAACATGCTGTTATTTCCTGTTACTGTACATGTGAGTGGCTATTTGTAATATTATTAAACTTGAAATGTTTGTGTTATTGACAACTGGCTGTAAATCAATAAACCTGTATTTTTATTACTTCTGTGGCTGTTAAAAGCATCCCTGCATGCATGCAGGTTGCTGTCTTTATTTTTACCAGATATTAGCCTGTGCTTTAATGTAACGTATACATGGTTTCAATCAGTGGATCTCAGAATTTAAACCCAATAAAATATTCTAGAAATACCTGGAAAATGCATATTAACATTAAAATACATTTTTATAGCTTATTTTAATGCTTGTTTTGTTATATTTAAAATAATATATTAATCCTGAGGCCCCCAGTATGTAATGTAATTCATTAAAAACATTATTCACACACAAAATTGCATTTAAGAATCAAATTTAAACTGAAGGCAGAGCAGTTAGAGTTGTAAATGGTGTCTTTTATTTACAGTTTACTTTGCGGTTGCTGTGTTCACAATCACATGAAGTGTCAGACAGTTTCTAGTGTGATTAAAATGCTGCTTTAAACCTAAATACATCAGCATCGTAAAGGCATCGAGTGGCAATCGAGAGAAATCTGGATCTCACAGTAGAAACGTCGGCCTCGTACTGAGATTTATGAAGTGTTTTGCATTTCATTGTAAAAATGATGTAGTTCATTGTGACCAAGCACTTCAACACAAACAAAATTCAATGTGCCCTGGAAACAATCATAATTCATGAATCACCCTCCCATTCGTACTGTAATCTCAGTTACACATTTAAAGAAACAGTTTAAATATTGGAAAAACAAAACAACAACAAAAAAAAACGGAAACCAGACATGTTTTTATATTTTCTCATACTCATGGCTGTACCCTTTAATTAAACATTAATGTTTCGTACCGGTAGAAAGTTTATTCCTGTATAGTGTTAAATGCATTTAACCCTCGCGTTACTGTGAAGGCACATCGCAAAGTGAACGTTTACGCGGCCGCAGCGGTCACGTCGTTCACGGTGGTTAAAGCGCTCTTATATACTCGTGCAACTTACAAAAAAACTCAGAAAGCACCCGGTTTGAGCGACAACACCTTGGTGGAAAACATGAAGTACGAAGCAAAGTACAAACTGCTCTGGTTCAGAAAAGAGAAAGTTTTGGTTTTGCAAACGTTTTGGTTTTCTTGCTGTCAGGTGTTGAAGGAAAGGCAGGAGGTTTTCACTGCTGCGACAGAAGAGCAGTTCTGTTTGCTTTCATCTTTTCCAAACGCTTCACAAGGTGGCTGTTGGTCATTTCCATCTCCTCAATCTTATCCAAGGCCGTACGGAGCTACAAGAGCGAGCGAGAGAACGAGACGTGTTAACTCAGAATACATGATGTTATTTTGTATAATTAATAACATATATAGAAGATCTGATTCTGAAAACATCTGGTCAGGGTGTTCCTCTAGATAATAACTGGTAGAGGATTGCATTGGTGAGCAAAGATTGTGGGTTTGATCCCAGGGAACATGTACTGATAAATTCTGTATGTTAATACGCTTTAAGTTGCTCTGGATTCAAACATGTGCTGAATGCACGAGTGTAAATGGAATCTGGTTTGTTCAGTGCTGGATTCATACCTCCCTTTGAAGTTTCCTCTTCTCTGCTTTTAGTTCATCTTCTACTTTTTCTGCGTTATCTGCTGCAGCCTTATATCTAGACACCTGTCCTTCCAGTCTGTTGATCTGCCAGACACATGCAAAACAAATCCTTTAAAATCATTTTTTTTTAATCTGTTGAATTAGCCAACTGGTTTGGCTCATAACTGTGCTCACAAAAAACACAGAACAACTAAAAAGGCGAGTAAAAATTAACATCTGATCCAATTAATTGATTTTACAAACTCACGTTTTGTTCCATTGTTGCCATTTCCTGTTCAGACTTTGAGAGTTTGAATTTGTATTCACTGATCTGTCTATTGGCGTCCCCTGCAGGATATAATGGACAGATGTTAAAGTGTGTGTGAAGAGTGTTAATGCAGAATTTAGTGTGTGTGTGTGTGTAGGTGGTCCTGGTATTCTCTATGCTGAGGGGACCAAATGTAATAGTAATACCAGTAAATGTTGAACTTTTGGGAACATTTTTAGGTCCTCATGAGAAAAAACAAGCTTATGAATCACACAGCATGATCTCTGTTTGAAAGCTTCTTTGTGAAGGTTATTTTGAAATGTTGGATGAATGTAGGGGGATAGAATATACAGTTTGTACAATTTAAATACCATTACATCTGAGGAATGTTATATAACATGAAAATATAACATTAAAAATCAATGTGGGTGTGTGTGTGTAAGTGAGTGTGTGAGAGAAAGTGTGTGTGTAAGTGTGTGTGAGTCAGTGTGTGTGTGTGAGAGAGAGAGAGTGTGAGTGTCAGGGGTCTCACTCTGCATCTCAATGTAATTGAGATCAGTGCCGTTCTCCATTCTCTCTCCTTCTGTGTAAACACTGTCCATCTTTGAGTGTTTCTGTCTCTCTTCCTCCAGCTGCATCTTCAGTTTTCTGATCTGATACAGCAAACAGATCAAACATGTGACTAAATCTTTCACTCGTTCTGATTTCATTTCATCTGCTGTGGATCTAAAACTCTAAAATCTGAGACTGTATTCATACCTGGGCCAAAAGTTCATCCTTTTCATCAGCAAGCTTTCGTAGTCTCACATCTGACACATGAAACACGTGTTAACGTCATTGTGACACTGACGCAAACATCAGCGATAGTAAGTGTGAAGGCTCACCCAAAGGTCCGTCTCCCGCAGAATCCAGCACCTGTGCCGCCTCCTGTGTTACCACGGTGATGCCTGAGGTAAGGGATTCGTGCCCGACTTCTCCGTTGGGCATGTCCTCGGGTATGATGACAAGCCCGTGTTTCTGTGCGAGGCAGGAGAGAAACTAAATATTTAGAAGCTCCTTGTACACACTGCTGTGAGGAACAGTTGTCACTCCTCTTCTGAGTGCTTACACAGAGTTTGTTGTGAATTGGAGTGACACCTGAATTGTTTAAATTAATTCACCACTGAAAAAACAGGTAGTGACAGCTGCTTTTGCATTAGCATATTACAATAAACTAAGAGAACAAAAAACAACTCAGTCTTTAAGATTATTCTCTTCAGCCAATGAAACATATATTTACCAAAAACAATTTAAGAGAAGAATTTTTCGTTCACACATTCAGTTTTCTAATTCAGATCAGTGTTGATCCGGTGTGACACCACATACGAACGTACCTCTCTCATCTGGCTTTTGCCCTTGAGGTCAGCCAGTTCGTCTTTGAGCTCATCTCTTTCATTCCTAATGCAATCAAAGTATTCTTTCTGTCTCTCTAACGCCTGGCCGCACACAGAGCAGGAAAAGAGAGAGAGAAGGAGGGGTGAAGAGAGCAGCACAAAGACAAAGAGAGAGAGAGACAGCAGCAAATACACAGAATGAACAGGAAGATTGAAGTGTGGATGATCAAGCAGAACAGGAAGTGAAAGACAGAGGGCAGCGCACACATACAACTGTCCTTTTATATTAGTTTGAGTTTCATGCAATGATGAGTCAATCATGAAATACTTGGAATAGTTGGTCATGCAACACAAAGCCTCAATTTTGCGCACAAACGCAAGCAGCGATTTTGGTGTGCAGCGCAAGGGCTTATGGGTAACCAGCAGAGGGCATCACAGGGACTACAGCTGCAGAAACACATCGAATTTCATTATGAAGGGGTCATACCATACATTTGTCTACCCAATGTAAACATACAACGTTTTACTGTGTAAGAAAACCATTAAATTTATGGCCATTTTAAATTCGTATCATGACTTAATTGCCATGTTTTACCGCTGTGCCACAAGAGCTTCTATATAAACATATTTTTTAAATTAAAGTACTTAATACAAATCTGAAACAGCTCTAACTACCCATCATTTTCCAGCAAGGTCTCCGTATCACACCTGACAAGTTTACAAAGCAATTCATGTTGTATTATTGGCCCTGTTTCATGTGTAATTCTGACATCAAAAATCCAACCAATTTCAAAACATTAAGATTTTACACCCAGAAAGAAGTTTTGAGGCCTTATTAGGAAAGTTACAGTATATCTTCAAAATACAACAAACTTATGACACAATCCGATATGATATGACCTCTTTAAATCCTATACATTCAAAACAAATCAAGCCTGTAAACACACTATACAGACAATGTGTAAATGCTTCATGCACATATACGCCCTATTAAACACATTGTTATATGTGCAGTTCATTCCGTTAGGATTGTCAGTGAACTCCGTTTGTTCCCATCTATAATCCATCCTACCGCAATCTTTTTGTCCTTCCAGTTAACAGTTTCCTGCAGGTCAAACGACTCTCTCGTGACGGCATCTAGCCTTTCCTGAATTTTCTGGTTTTCCTGGAATCGTGTTGTTGAAAAGGCATTTAATAAAGCGCAAGAGGGAAAAAATGAGGAAAGACTCAAAGACAAAACGAAGAAGGGATGAAACAGAACAAAGTGGGAAAACAAGAAAGCGGACGAGTGGGAATGATAGAATGATCTGGAATACCACCCAGAACTTGGAAGCACCTTCACTTAGAGATAATGATTTGAAACCTTCTACAGCTTGATTTTAAACTACTGAAGTCTGGCGTGTTTGTTTCTTATGTGTTCTAGATCCCGGTTCTCTGCTGGGTTCTACCTCAATGAGTTCATCTCTCTGACGGAGGCCCTCCTTCAGCTCCTCCTGCTTGTGCTGTAGAACTGAACACGTGTGCTTCTGTCTTTCCAGTTCCTGTCAATCAAAACATATATATGCATCAACCAATCAGAAATCAATCAACCAACCGGCCACCAATTGGAATCAACTTTCACACTTCATCCTGTAAAACTGAGCTCTCATGAAGTTCAGACTCTCTTCATTCTGATCTTGTAGATCTTCAGTCTGATCTACAAGAAGATCAGACTGAAACTCCTGGGAATGAAAGATCTCACGATTCAAAGCACCTTTGATTTCTCCTCGGTTTCCCTGCGCAGCTCTGACATCTGCTCCTCCATCTCCTCAATGACATCTTTCAGCGTGTCCACCTGGTAGATGAGGTTCGTTTTATCATTGTCCAGCTGGGCGTTAGAGACCATGGCCTTCTTGTATTTCTCCTCCACTTCTGTCAGAGAGTCCTGATGACAGGGAAGAACAATTCTTAACACAAAAGCACCAAAAGATCTGAAGATTCCTGCTCCTATAAAATATTAGCACAAGAATTCACACACTGATCACTGCACACAAGATTAGTGTTGCATGTGAAGTTTCCAGAAAACTGAAGATAAGTGGAAAAGTGAATGTCATGAAATCAATACACTGTTTCTCCAACTGTGTCCAACTTGACCTGGTTAGTGACATCAAAGATTTACTTGTAGTAATTAAACAAGATAAGCCCAAGTACTTTGACTTGAGTTATGTCTGTAATATAATCACATGAGACGCTTCCAGACTCAGAACACATTTTCTGCTACAGTCTATTCAAGATAATCGCTGAAATAATCAAAGTTGGCAGTTCCTGGCAAAAAGTCAAAAGTCTTGCAACGACTGCAGCTGAAATGACCAGATCAAAGGCTGAGCTGTGATAACATGCACATGTTACTGTTCTTCATTATCATCATCATCATTATGAACAGCACTGGGAAGTCAAGCTGGAGAACTTCCAGGTGGCTTCCATGTGTCTCCAGCTGAGAAGATAAAACCCCTGCTGGTGACACTAGTGGGCTGAACGTGACGTGTGAAAGGTATTGTACAGAGTGACAAACTCATGCAAGACTCGTGCGTTTACACTCAGGAGTGCTATGGGCCACCCAGCTAACAATTTTGGGTTATAAGAACGTTTCTCTAATGTTCCCATTAAATAATACAACTAAAAACAGTATTTTAAAAGTTCCAGGAATGATCAAACAATCAGGTTTTTAGACGTTGTATTAATCTTACTGTTTGGTTATAAGAACATTATTTAAACGTTTCCAAATCCTGTAAAATGTTTAAAGTGTTCCACTAACAACCTTACAAAACACTTTTTGATATTTAATATAATATATAATGTTTAAGACATTCTCCTAACGTTACTGCAAAAACAGGAGAACCTTGAGGGAACATTGAGAGAACGTTAGTCAACGTTCTGAGATTGTTTCCTGTTAGCTGGGTAGTGGGTTAGTAAAGGATGGGGGGGGGCATGCGGTGACCTCAGGACCCTCTACCTTCAGCTCTTTAAGACCCTGCATGTATCGACCCTCTACATCCTGAATCTGGTCCTTTAGCTCATAGATGTCCTGTTGAGATGGAGCAATGAATCATGGGAAGGGTTTGGCATTCACTGGAGGTCTGAGCGATGACCTCTGATTTTACGGTTACAGAAACGTACAAAAGGGGAAAAAAGCATCTAGAAAGCATTCAAACACTAAAAGAAAGGACATTAAAGTAAAGAAGTCAAATTAAAGGCAGGACATGAAAACATTAAGTCCAATGCATTGGAAAACAGTATGTACAATCTGATTGGATAAGCCGCATAGGAAGTGTGCTAGTATTCAGTATAACAGCACTGGGACACGTCTGTGTTTGTCGGTGTTCATCACATTCCAGACAGAAATGGCATCTTTTTTCTGCTCTATGACATTAAAAACATTGTACAGTACACGTTACCTTGCATTATTTCTGTTTAACAAATACAATATTAATACAACAATATGTAAACACTTTCATTTTCACTGTTTAATTCTAGAAAAGTCACAGAACCCAATATAATGATCACTCATGAAGATCATTCAACAATCCATATAACACAGAGTCTTCAAATACAAGCATCTGCTGTGAGTCTTACCCTTAATTCACTGGCAGACGACTCCGCATCCATTATTAGACTTCCAGCCTCCCCACTGCCCCTCCTGGAAGAACTGCCCCCCAGAGAGGCCAGGGCAGCGGTGGACAGCACCGGGGTGGCCCCCCGAGAGGACGGCTGGAGGCAAAAGAACATTCTGGTATTAATATGTCAGGAATCATGCGAACTGAATTCATATGCAATGGACTTATAAGTGAACAGTAGTTCTCTCATATAATCACATTAATTACATCAAATATCACAATTATGTGATTTTGCAATTATTACAACAGAAACCAAAACAACCAAAGCATGATTTAAAGCTTCTTATAGATGTATATAAGAGGGTATCACTACAGCTCTAAACTGAAAATGCTATTTTATATATTGACAGAAAAAGAATCTCTAATGTACTTATGAGAGGGTCATTAAAATAATTAATTATGAGGTAATATCTAAACTTACCCGACTGTAGTCTGAAAACTGCTTGTCACATTTCTCATCCAGCTACAAAAAAAAAGAAACATTATTTTTAGTTTATTTTTTAGAAATATTCACTAAGCGTAACCAAAACGGCCAAGGATTGAGTCCTGGCTTCATCCTACAAATAAGACAGAGGGAATAAGTTTAATAGAGCGCCGACAGTTTTAGAAACGCAGTTTTGAACCTTGTCACGCCGCACAAATCTTCCCACACTTCATCCACAAACACTCACAGTCTGTGCTCTGACCACACTTACTCCAAACCAAACACTGAGCAGTGCAGACATAAACACATGCCTACAGGTATTCATACAGGAATGCGTCCCAGTGCAGATACACACTCCAGAGCGAATAATTCATGTGAGTCAGGGACTGGATTAAAACACTTTATTCACAACATTATTAAACACAACACTCTAATCATCAGACACACACAGACAGACCTATTAAACTGACAGTCTTTGCGCACCTAGACGACAGTGTGAGTATTTGAACTCTGTCTCAGGCCATGCAGGGTAAATAACTTGAACACATTTCCAGTGCTTTTCTTAAGCGCATCACACATTTCATGCAGTAACTGACTTACACTGTCCAGATCTGGAAAACCCAGATCATCGAGATCCGAGACGATGCTGCCCCGGCGATTAGAGCGGCTGAAATAATCGGCCGCCGTCTCGGAGATCTCAGAGAAATCAGACGACTACGCGCAAGCGAGATCATGAGAGAAACAGATAGAGAAGTTTGAAATGTGTAATGAGTGCTTGAGTTTATGATGCATCACTGATCTAACGTTTCTAATCTCGCTCACCACACTGTCTCTTCTCCCCCGGTGAAGGCGGCTTTGGGACACAGTGCTGGAGGAATCGTCATCAGAGGATGACTGAAACATTTCAAGAGAAGGTGATTCTGGGAAACAATCGAGGTGCATGCATGCCGCACACCACGAAAACCATTATACAACCATTGACTATGGGTTAAAGGTAGAACAGGCAATTTTAGAGAGAGCATAACCAGCTAGCTTCACAAGCATAAGGTCCCGCCCTCCACTCAGAGGGATTTCCAAAGCCATGCCTCCTCCAACAGAGGATTGCTATGATTGGACAAACATTTTAAAGTTCAGTGCCTTTCACAGAAGAAATATACATGTTTAAATATATTTTACCCATTTGCTATCAGATGTGAAGAGACTTAATAAAAAACTGGCATAACAAAAAAGTTTCTAGAAAATATGGCCACAACCATATGAGGAACGAACAAAGTCCTTCTTTGTCAATGCATTAGTAAAAATGACAAATCATCAAACTACGTCAATGTTACAAAAGATATTTTGGCAAATACACCACACAGGACACAAAGACAGCCGCTGGAATACTGCCACACCCTCAGAGAACAAACACCCGCAGCCCTCATAAGATTCAGCTTTATTCAATGAGCTTATTTGAAGGTTTAATGTGTGCCAATAGAAGCACCAACAGGAAACACAAAAATAGTTAAATTGTCTGAGGAAAATGTGAGCAGTGCTCTGGGTGGCTCCCGGGCCGTTGCTAAGACGTCTTGAGTTGTTTTTAGTGCAATATTTTGTGGTTGCCAGGAAGTACTAGAAGGTTGTTTAGTAAACCAAGCCAGAGAAGCGAACCCCACACAGTCTCGATGAAATTCTGGTCCCTAGATATGTCTATAGATTTTTTCCACTGGTTTTATTATGCCAAAACGTTTGGCAAACAATCCGAATACTTTGAGCTATGCTTGATGTCCACACAAACGGTTGTCCCGCCTTAAACTCATGCCATTGGTGGAGCCAAAAGATGACAAATTACAGAGCTTAAACAAACAGAGCAATACTATGAAAGCTTCACAAAGCTGCACACACCTACAAATACTTAAACACAGGCTAACAATAGCAACCTAGCTTTGAAAGGATAAGATTCCGCCATCTATTCACAATGTTCTTCAAAGCCACGCCTCCTCCAACAGTGTATGGAGGTGTACAAACTCTGTACATTGTCTGAAGGACATCCTATCATTGCATGCGGACAGAGTGCATTGGACAAACATCGCCCACCCCGTCTTTAAACTTACTTGCATTTACATGCATCGTTTCTGTGGTTTTATGTAGGCTAGAGTTAGCCAGAAGGAAATATCTAACTATCTAATATCTAACAACAGAAAAATGGATTTTCTGCCCGGTACCAGATAAACCCACGCTAACGTTTTAAAAAACAACACATGCATGAGCAGCTGCTCTAACATGCTGCAGTTGCGGGCCGTGTTAGTGCAACACATGCGACGCTCACCACAGGACTGCTGCGGGTGGAACTGGCACCAGAGGAGTACCAGCTGCATTCAGAGGGCTGCAGGGAAAACACGGAGCTAGAGTCGTCACAGGAATGACATGATTATAATATCAGTACATGTGTTCTGGACTTACAGCTCTGGAACTATATGAACTGTATTGACCATCGTCACACACAGAAGCCTGCAGAAACAGACAGGAAGTGCTTTAGAAAATTCACCATAATATTTGCAATGTGTTCCCTCAGGTATACCAAATAATCAAGCTGCAGTCTGTGACTTTTTTGGGTTAAAGTAAACAAAAATGAGTTTGTGAGAAACATTTAAATGACATGTGAGAAACATTTAAATGACATCAAGAGGCAAATACAAACTGACCCTGGACTAGTTTAGTTTAGAAAATCACTGACCACACTATAGCTGCGCGTCAGACCTGCAGTACTGCTGCTGCTGGACAGAGCCTGTAAAAACCAAACAAGCAGCAGATATTGAAAACGATGATACCAGATGATTCCACAACAGACTAAACAAACAACCAGGTGGACCAGAAGGCATCACAAGAGTTCTGGAATATGAGAGTATCAGACAAGCAGAAAGGTAGGAGACCAACCCGTGGTGTATAGCTAGAGATGGTGGTGGACAGAGGTTTGGAGTTCTTCAAGCTGCTGTAGTTCCTTTGGTCGTGATATAAACCAGTCTGGAAATGGTGCAGAGCATTGGAGAGTTAACTCAGATCTCCTCTGGTATGACTTACTCAGTTATGGGTATATGTCAAAAATGAGGATGCATTGGGTATTGATGAGCACTGACCAGAAGGTCTTTTTTGGAGCTACTGCCAACAGTTTTTTTGTGAAGATCGTTATATACAGAGCTCTGGAAGAGAAGACCATCAACGTGTGAAGTGTCCTCTTACAAACAAGTTCATGAGAAGCAACAATGCAGTTGCAGACAAGATCCCAGATCTAAGACTCTACAACATAGTTAAACTGGAACATTCTATCATAATCTAATTCAAAACTGCCAACACTTTACAGACATTACTATAAACCATGAAGATGTTGGACCACCATGGTACGTACAGTGGAGTGGGAGGTCTTCAAAGAGGAACTACTGGAGACACCAGACTGCAGAGAAAACAACCATCAACAAATCAATTCTAGATATCAAAACCTGTAATCCAAAACCAAGTGGTTCATTCCATGGGCACTACTAAGATTCAGATCACACCAAACTCCTGTTTGTGTTAGAGCTACAGCGTTAGAGAACCTCAAAATTCACACTCGTTTCTATTAGTAAACCACCAGACTACAATCTGTTCATCATTACTAGAACACATTATCCAGTGACACATCAAATGCATGTTAGCGCACTACTAAAGTGACATGCATGCAAATCCAATGATTTCAGAACTTTCTTTTATATCTTTTATTTTCAGGACTGTCCTTCCAAAAGTAAAGATGTTAGTATATATGATTTAATTCAGAAAGTCACGCCTATTAGCCAATCAAACGTGGGAAATTAAATTAGCGCAAAACACACTAAACCTCACACTGACGTACCACCAGATCTCTTCTCCTGGAAGAACTGACCCGACTGGAGCGATGAGAAGAACTGTTCAAGTCTCTCAGAGATGATGAATTTGACTTGAAAAGTAAAGAAAAATCCAACAAACATTTCGTTCATTTGCAATTTCAATGGCATAACGTAGCTGTGCAAAGTTCATAATAGCCTTTTGTCAATTCATCAAATTAAATATTACAACATTTGTGATCATGGACATTTAAAGCGCTTCATTCTGATGCCTGGAGTCTGATGTCTGGAGTCATTTATAGTTTTTAAAAGTTCACCAGTCACACACCCTGTAACTTCCCACACTGCGGACTGATGCCGTGTCGTCATTCAGTCCCTGTTCAGAACACATAAGGAGGAAATTAGAAAGAGAAATGAAAGAGGGAGAAGAAGATCAGACAGAAAGCAAGATCAGAGGTTACAGACCCGTCGACTGTGGCTACTGGAATGGTGACCATGACGGGCCTTTTCTGCGTCAGCCTGAAGCGATGATACAACATAAAGAAAACGTAAACATGAGAATGTTCCATAAGCTCCTATGTGACCTTCACCAAACAAACTCAAGCACATTAACACTGACGTTGATGGGCTATAAAAACAGCAGGCATGCAAGCTTATTAGCAGCAATATGACAATTAGAAGTGGGCCACATATTTAGCACATATATTCCTCTGTGACGGACTGGCCATCTGTCCCCGGCGAATCCCTGGCATGGCCCGAAATAGCTCGGACATGTTTCATGACTCACCACGATGCCACACAAGAGATACGTAGAATAGAAAATAGATTTATACCTCAACATTTATGTATTTGCTCTTTTCACATGCAAAGCCAGTTAAAATCAAAATTACAATTACATTTTAGCAGACACTTTCATTCTAAGTGACTTACAGTGCATTTAAGACACACATTTTTATATGTCTGTTCCCTGGTAACCGAACCCACAACCTTGCTAAACACAGCAAAAGCAATACTTTACAATCTGAGCAGTAAATGTTACACAAACTAATAAACACAAACAAACACTAGCCACTGACAATCCTTTGTCATAGTAGGAAGAAAAGCCACCAGTATATCACAAGCATTCATCACAGATAAACGGTGAGCTGTTATGTTTATCATCCATCAATAAACTGTGCACACGATTCCTTATCACAAGAAGTCACTAAAGCAAATGATTATGTGAAAAAAAAACACTCTTCAAAGGGCAAAGCAATTTTATCTAACAGAACAGGCTTTTTAAAGACAACAGCATCACAAGAGTTTTTATAAACTTGTCATGTTTACACCATACGTGTAATGACAACGTAATGTAATGACATACGTGTTAGTTCAGTAAGTATCACTGATGAGTGTCAGAGAAAACAGAAAGCATACTGCTGTCTGAAAGCACACTAACAGCTCAAAACACACGAACATGCATGTTCAAACTAGCCTAATCTTTCTCATACCATCCATTGGTGGATTTGCCCCCATTTCCTGCTAGAGGAGGAGTGGTGATGATATGACAGCTGAGAGAGAGAGAGAGAGAGAGAGACAACGAAAACACAACAACGTCTATGCAATGGGATTGCAATATATTATGTTCTTGTTTCAATGCACAAAACTAACTAATAAATACAGAGGTAAAATTGCACAAACAGAAGATGTGTACAGTTTAAACCAGCGCCACAACTGCAGAAAAACGCTTGCAAACCCATAGGTACAAAACATACTGACAGCCCAACTAAATCATTCACATCTGCCTACAGCCATTGAAAACACGCTGTGTTTGTCGGAGGTCTGTTTCCATTTACTTGTCTAGCTCATCAGCTAGCTGCTAGATAGAAATGTGATTCAGGCAAAGGGGAGCAGCTAGTTTTGTGAGGCGAGCTGTTAAAACAGAAATGGCATAAAACGTACAAGCAATTTCCTCTGAAACCTGAAAGTGAAATAAAAATTTAATAAGTGACTCATTTGGAATGCAATACACAAGTATCAGTTCCCTGCAACACAAAGTCTATAACTTATTCAGTCACGCAATTTATTTTACTGGTGTACGGCCCGGTTATGCAGACGGCTGTGATAATATCGCAATATTCCAACTGGCATAAAAATACAGAAAACAAATATAGTGCACAAATTGTTAAATCAATTATTTGTCTCTAATGCTTTTGTTAATTAGTGAATTATGAAGGCCAGTGTTGTTTATTACTTTGAATGGATGTTATCATTTAGCTTGTTGCATTGGGGTTGCGTTCTCCGCGAAGGATACATTGACCACATGTCTTGCAATTTGACCAAAGGAAGGCATGTCAAATTGCTCAATTATGCTGCCTAATTTTAGTCAATGTTTCAACAGCAAGCTTATAATGCCTTAGAATGCTACCTGCCTACTTAGGCAAACTGACTAGCTTTTGAAAAAGCCAGAGTCTACATATCAGGGAATTATAACCGATTGATTAAAGATGAGAATAAATAAACCAAAAAGGTCTAGTAATCCACACAGACATGGTTCATGGTTTTAGAATGAAAGCTTTCAAAGTAAAACTCTGTTAAAATGTCCATTTCTAAATCAACTATTAAATAATTTACTTACAGTTTTATTTACTAATAAAACTGTAGCAACGGCTCCACAACCAAATGAAAACCAATTCGCTTTACTAATAAAATTTTATAAATGTAAAGCATTTACTGAATTTTATATTATACAGGAAGTTGTCACATAAGGCACTGTTCTTTAATATTGTCCAGCCCAAAGGCGAGCACTGAATTAAAGCACTATTTTTGGGCCGCTCTAGGCGTCTCACCTCTTTCTGTTGCCGCTCTAGCTCTCTCATCCGGATGTCCCGAGCCTCTGCGCGAGCTGCTCTCTTCGCCGCAAGTCTGGCCTCCGCCTGCACAACAAACCAAACACAATTCATTTGAATAAATGCAGCACCAAACAGTCAGCACACTTTATAGCATCCCTGAGAAAACCCAAGACCTGTTTCGTTTACAAAGCGACACATTTTCATTTGGTTTAACACTCTCGGTAGCTGCTTAGCGCTTTGTAGTTTTTTGTACTTGTTAGAGTAAATGAGTGTCAATCAATAAACAATCTAATGGTGGAATTGTGATGTTAGGTGGCATCTCAGCACAATTTGACAGAGGCTCATGAGCACAATGTTTAAATTTGAGCCGAGTTATGTTCCAATCCCTCTCTATATGATTCTATACAGAAATAGCTTATAAGACCATAAGAAAAATAAAGTATGGAAATAGACAGTCTCCTCATGACCACAGCGATGTGGAAAAAAGCAACAATTGTACAGTCAGATTTACGCGTTCTTCATCGTACAGAAGATGAGAAATATGTTGAAGAAAGAAACACCCTGACTGGGTGGTGGTGCTTCTAAACTTACTCTGGAAACTTTAATGGATCGTTCAACCAAGGATAAAAAACTTCTTCGTTTACTAACCCTCATGTCATTCCAAACCTGTATGAAAATCCATTTAAGAAGCTTAAAATTGTGGTTTAAAACACAAATAATCCAATTCTAATTGAGAAATATCCTCCGGAGAGTTTATAACGGCTGTTGCTCCACTGCTTATAACTGACACAGGTATCCTCTCACCTGTGGCTGTGAAGCATTACACTGAGGGAGCAGAGGGCAACTTTTAGCCAATCAGAACCTTTAAGTCAATCAGCATGTTCTGGTTACCTTGGCTATCTTTATGGAGGCATATCTAGTAACTATGACTAGCAGAAGGTTACCGAATGAACGAAATAACATCAGTGTTAACTAGCTGCAAAAACAACAAACATGATTCAGCATCAGTGTGTAATTTAACACACACAGTTCAGCACTTTTACAGGTAAACACGCTGGTGTGTATCTCACATTTCTCATGTGATATAAACAAGCACTTATTTCCCAAGACCTGCTGTAATAATAAATCGCAATGATAATACTGAAAGAAACGTCACCTGATGGCGTTTAAATAAGGCTTATGGCAAATTTGTACACATTTGAGGAGGGCACAGAGGGTAAGTTCAGTATTTGTGGGTGAGATTCAAACCTGGCTCTTATGCTCAGCACCTGTTGAGCTGTCTGACAGTTTGACCCGCTCAGAGCAGCTCAGCTGGGCCCAGTGTCACAGACTCTATCTATAGACCAGAAGAGACTCAGTCATGAGACAGCAACAGGAAATCTGAGCGGGGGTGTGAGCACACACACACACACACACACA